>JAVDPK010001750.1:63564-93229 GCA_034780415.1 Cichlasoma orientale | reverse complement strand
TAATCTGTCACTTTGGATATGTGGTCAAAGTCAAATATGACCCCTTATGTCCAAACAATATTATCGTTAATCGCAATAATTCCTGAGACAATTAATTGATTAGCAAAATTTGTTATCGTGACAGGCCTACACATCGCTAACTAGACAACTTGAAAATGCTGGCAAGATATTTTGAGCTAATGAATTAAAAACTAAATTTTAATTTTAAAGATGTTTCTAGTTTCTGGGCAACTATGATAGTTGACCTTTACCCATTGAATTTTACCTGCCACTCTGGCAAAGTATCAACACGGAAATGTGTTGGACACAGCATGGCTATAAAGTCATTAAGAATATTATGGTTTATTGGTTTGTTAACCAAATGAGCTCAGTGTTTGTGCTTACCCTATGAAAAACCTACTGGTATAAAAGCAGCTACAGTTATTGCGCTCTTGTGCTTACAATTTGAAGGAGACGCCATGACCTCCTGGCCTCTACAATGGCCTAAATGAGGTGAAAACGTCCCTGGCATGAGATGCAAACTGTAGCATTCCCCAAACAATCATCTGCATAAGTTCCTTCTAGGTAACAGGATGTAATGCCTTTCATATTTGATGCCTTACACATATCAGTTATATCTACTGCATCTATCTGTATATAAAACTGGCTACTTTTGCAGGAGAATTACACCATGTGTTTGACAAGTTGTGCCATGCCAGATTTCTGTCAGGCACAGTTGATCATTGCTACGCACTTACCTAGACCACCACACAGCATCACTTGTATTTAATGACAGACCTGAAAGCATGGTACTAATGCGAATGCACAGCAGAAAAAGACTGCAATGGGCTTTCAAGATAATTCAGTGAACTTTAAGTTACATAAATAACTCACATGACTCTAATCAAAAACTGTTTGTGACTCAGTGGGCTGCAGATGTCAGGGCTGTGACACAGTGAAATGGAGTAAGAGCGATAATACAGTACCCTGTTCAGTTCATCAAGAGCAACCAGAGATGATGACCAATACTCAGGATCCAGTGACAGCTCAGCCTCAAACACACAGCATTAATCCACATATCAATAACATCCAACTAAAGCCTTAATTAAAAAGGTCCCATGTTCTTCCATGTTCCCAGAATGTATGTTTCAAGTTTCACCACGAAGTACCATAAAGGACCCCCCCCGACTGTCTGTTCCAATGTGAGCAGCTTTAAATCAAATTGGACTGACTGGTTCCCCCGCACCATTTAGGAAGAGGTCTGTGAGTGACAGTGAGAAGCATCCAATGGGACAGCTCATTCAGCAGACTACACGGTTGCTGATACAGACCTGAAAAGTCCACTCTGTGGCTTCTAACTTTCTCCCTCAGCGATCACTTTATGTTGTCTGACAAAATCTCTGTTCGCCTGTATTTAAAAGCAGCGGTTACAAAATCTGGATTTCAGCGGTGCAGAGCAGCGGCTTGATAAGCGCCTCGTGTGTTAGCTGTGTTTCCCTGTAGTTGATGGACCATATTAAAGTCCATATTTCATAGCTGTTCTGCTGTCTGACAACAGGCACAGAAACATTTACTTATTTATTGGGAATTCGGCTATATTAAAATGCAGTATAAGAGAGTGTAGAGAGGAGAGAAGAAAACAGATGTAAAGTCAGAAAGCCAGCCGAGTTTAGCTGCACTGAAGCACACAAAATGACATGAACACAGAGTTACACACACCCAGTACTTCTCTATTGGTTATAAATTGGCTGTTAAAGTTTTCACAGTTCACAGTTATCCCTCAGCATTACATTATGCCCTGAGCTCTGAACTGTGGACATATGACCAAAGTTAACCATTACATTAAGCAAAATAGCCATACAAAGAAACAACAGGATGTCCTGTTACTGTGGGGACATCTCCAGCTAAAGTAATTAACTGGGATACACATCTTCGGGTCACGGAAAAACAGGAAGGTGTTAGTTTGGTTATTTGCACAAATTAACCAGATGAGTTTTCTGCAAGGTAAAATTACTGATTTTTTTCAGCAGACTCTGGTGGCTTTGACCAAGGGCGCACCTTTAGTTCCTTGTCAGAAAGAGCTGTCTGACAGCAGCTTAAGACCCGAAAAGACTTTAAATACAGTTCACAGTTAAACTCTTGTTTTGTTTGCCAAAATATGGTTTACTGCTCACTATCCTTAGCAGCAAGCTATTTTGCACAACTTAGCACTGACCCAAGAAATGAGCAGAGAAGCAGCGACAATGGGTGGATTTTTAGCTCAACACCTGATTACCCATTTTTCAATGTAGAAAAGGGGAGCGTTCAAAGAAAGCTGGATGATGATTTTGTAGGCGGGGGCTGGAAGAATGCAGACACTGAGTGACTTCACAGTTCACACTATTAAGTTCATAAACATATTGTAACACTATAAAAATTAATTTACAGGATACAGGACCTTTAAAACAGTCTAGTTAAAAGCTTTTCTCTATTTAAAAAATAAAAAAAAAGGTCCATCAGCTTTTAAAAACCTGAGGAAGCTCTACAAGACTGATGGCCTACTTTTCCTGGGAATGCTGTTATTGTGCTGGAATCAGCATTGTGCTCAGGAGTTGTTTACGTGGATTTCAGAACATGTCATTCCGGAGAAGATCACGAGACTGCAAGGTTATGCCATTTAAGTCATTGCTTCTTTAAATTAGGTGTTAGTCACCCTTGAATGATGTGAATCTGGGTGATGAATCACATCGGTCACTTTCCCCTAATACCAACCCATAGCTGACATTATCAAGGAGAAGGAACAAGTGTGTGTTGCTTTGCCAACACTGTCCCTCGCCTCATCTAACCACAAAAGGTTATCCAGCACCTTGACAGTATTCTGTATATAGGTAAACATTGCCCATTGGTAGCTGCCTTTATCTTTAAATGTCTATACTATACTGAATGGTTGTGTTCAATAAAGTGACCATTAAAGAATCTCCAAAGACAAGGGACCAACAAAACTATAAAATGAGGGACTTAAAGAGGTAATGTGGGATACTACCAGCATGATGCCAGTGCTATTAGGGAAAACTCTGTTTTGCTGACAGTCACAATTTCCCCAACGTGAGCTAAAGCTGGCTTGGGTGTGTCATCTCATCTCCCCAGAGGTATAAACTTTTCAGCACAAACCACTTGGCGTAATTAACGTCAAACAAATCACAACAGTTAACTTTACCAGCTGATCATATCTGATCACATCAGTTTTAAGAAGTCTTTTTTTTAAAGTTTAAGTTTACACACCGACAGTGCAAAAGCGCACAAATGCGAGCTTTGCTTATGCCAAATTCTTGAGTAATATAACACAACTGTCCTGCTACACCACAACATTAAAGAGAAATGAAATAAAAAGAGCACCAGCAAATTGGTGCTAATGTTCACATTAATAAAGCTAGACGGTCAATGGTGGCTAACGATAACTCACCAAAAAAATAGCTTAATGCCTAATATTAGCTTCCTAATCTAACAAGGCCAGAAGTAACAGCTGACCAAACGAAAACACTAAAATAAGTAGACCAGTCAACCGGTCACTTATTCTTAGTTTCTTTGCAGCTGAGCGGTCAGCCCTTTGGACCCACTGGGCGCTCGCCCTTCCTTAAAGCAGGTGTGGTAACGTTAAACTCCCTAAAGCTCTTGTTTGGAAACTCACGCTGATTCCGCTTTAAAAGGAAAGCCTCGGAGCCTTACCGAAGCAGGATTCGTTTGTCTGCCCGTGGCTGATGCTATCTTGTTGAGTGCATTAACAGCGAATAGAGAGGCATTGGTTCTCTACATACAAACCGCTCCTATAACAAAAGCCCCACCTTCCGGATGTAAAAACTACAAATGGCAGGATGTGACGTCCACAGCGCGCCATCTGACTGTCACCGTTTATTTGGATTTCTAACGAAGCGAACAAGGAATACAATGATATTAGTCAATATTTTAAATAAAAGCCACATATTTAATCAACAAAAATACTGTACGAGCCCCTAGAAACGTTAAAAGGTATCAAATTTTCTATTTGAGACCAAAGAAAAAATAAATATATTAAGTTTTCAGAATAATCAACAATAAAAACATTGTTAAAAGTAGCACAAGCCCATACTGAAGGCCTTATGATGTGAGGCAATGCAATTTTTTATATACAACAGTGTTAAAATTTTAAAAATGGAGATAAAGAATTTTTTAAATGAGTGTCCTAAAGAGAATTCTAGCAAACAGTGCAAATGGCAGTGATAAATAACATGTACACTTTACATCTGAAAAATAGCAGCAAGATGTTTGATACAGAAATATCTGCTGTTTTATGTCCTAACAGGTGTGTTCACCTGTCAGAAAGAGAACTGTTGTACAGTTTTATAGAGAACACTAGCATGTGTCGAATCTCTAGCGTCGAATGGAGTGCATGTAATGATGGACGTTTGCTCTCCTGTCCTTCACTGACTCAAACACCTCCAGATTCCAGGCCGAGGATTCGTTAGTTGATCCTGCTGGCATTACACACAGCATCACTGTTGGTCCTCCAGTCCAGTCTGTTTTTCACTGTTTCAACTTCCTCATTCATTGGGCCTAGTTGTTCATGGGCAAGTGATGCGTTGTAGCTGAAACATCTCACACCAACTGCTTTCTAACAATAAAATCATCTCTGACTAAATATTAACAAAAGTAAAGTAAAAAAGTAAAAATAAAGGAAGAGTCCAGGAGGCTAACCCTTAAAGAAACGTTTTATTCTCAAACATAGAAGAAACACCACCGTGCCATACAATTATGGTCTGAATAGAGTTAAGCATTTTGAAAAACTGTAAATTCAAGTCTGTTAAAAAACAAAAACAAAAAACATGCAATCCCTGTGAGGATAGACAAACATCCTGGTGTTATGACTGAGACATATTCCTGTTAAATTGGATATTGCAGATGACCTTAAGCTCATGTAGTGTAGAACATGCAAAAGTAGAGGCAATGCACTTTTTATTGTAGTGTAATGGGGCACTCTGCGACTCGGAAAAGTGTGTATAGAAAATAAATGAATGGATGGAAATGGCACAACTGGGACTTTTGTAGGCCATATTTATGGAGTTGAGTAATAAAATGTCAGTGAGCTCTCCCAACAGATTTTAACAGAGGTACATAAACCATGAAAAAGAACATAAAGGTCTGCTCTCACACTTTTTTTTTTAAATCCTTCTCTTTATTTTTTATTTTGTCATCTTAGAAAAAGGAATTCACAGTTTTCTAAATTAAAAGCCAATATGAACAAGGGTGAGACATGCACAAATAATATTTAGTTATTTTTAATATTCAGAGTTCCCATAGCCTTAAAAGTTCTGATTTGCATGGTTTATCAATAGTCTAGGTAATTTTATGCTTTGGATCAGTGTTCCACTACAGGCCAAGCTGAGGAGTGCATGGCACCAATACTTGGTGAACCAGGTTAGCTTCTTTTTTTTCTGTGGAGGTAATGATGTGATTAATTTAATACACCTCAGAGTATAAATGTTGACAATCCCACAGCTCCCTGCTATAAAAAAAAAAAAAGCAGAGCCTTTAAACATTTATGGGCACAATTCTTCTTCTGCTATTAAGGTGGGAAGAAAATAAATGGAAGAACAGTATATTGGGAATACAGACCTTTATATTCTTTCTCCTGTTTTAGGCCATATTGTGCCCACAAGCTGCAAACGATGAATCTCTGGAGAACCACCTACAAATATATATATATAGCTGCAGTGCTGAACTCAACCATGTAGAACCACCTATTTACAATTATGCTATTAAATACCTCCCAGCTGACAGAAACAGACAGCATGATGTCCCTTCACTGACCTGAGGAAGCACACAATGCAGAGGACTTGCTACCCTGGCCACATAATGATGCTGAAAATGGCATAAACCACAGTGGATCGATTGCAGGAAGCAGTCGACCAATACTGGAAAATGGAAGGTG
The DNA here is from genome assembly GCA_034780415.1 of Cichlasoma orientale. NCBI lineage: Eukaryota > Metazoa > Chordata > Actinopteri > Cichliformes > Cichlidae > Cichlasoma > Cichlasoma orientale. The sequence goes on along the minus strand of JAVDPK010001750.1, from coordinate 87,306 downwards.
TTTCTGTTGATACGGAGGGACATTTTTAGTCAAAAAGGTTGTTCTAATTACATTTTACACCATAGCAATTTGTGAGTGGCTAAGGTGAATCGAGGAAGGAAAGATCTGAAAATATAAATACATCTTATCGCAACAAAACCTTGCAAGGCGAACACGCACAGTCTGTTTGATCTTTATCTTTCTGGGCTATTTAGGCATTTACAGTTCTGCATTATGACAGGACTGATCCCGTCCTGAAGTTTGTGCTGTCTCTCTGGTAGTTTTAAGCCTGATGATGCCTTTCTTTGCATGCATACTGAGAGTTTCAGTAAACAGCTATCGTGCAAGTTGAAAACAATTACTTTACAGCCTCTGAAAATGGGGGACTATGTATAAAAAATGCTGGAATTTTTAACATTTAAGGCAAAACTATTAACGCCTGTAAAACATTTTGGTTGTTTGAGTTAAAAATCCGTTGTGGTGGTATACAGAGGCACAATTATAAAACTGTGTGATTGTCCAATATGGACCTGATTGTATGTTAATGTGTTTGTTTGCTCATGTCAGTTTAGTTTTTCTGTATAAAAATTTTTAGTTTAGCATTTATTAGCTTTCATCTTTACAATTATTCTAATATAGGTGGTATTTGTCCAAGGCAAGCGTTAATATTACATTTACTGAGTACATTTTCAAAAGTAGACTTTTGTGGTGATTTTGGTGAACAGGGAAAAGATGACTAATGTAACAGACACATTATTTTTTGTTTAAATTCTAAATTAGGCAAGTGTACAAAGGTTCCTCACATCCTCCTTTCCATTAAGCTCTACTTCAGCACAGAAAGTGATCTTTGTATGCTCATACATGACGCAGACCTTGATGTCTTTACTTCTGCACCTTTTCCTTTACTCTAGAGTGTAAAAATAAATAATAATAAATCTGGAAGTTTGATGTGAGACCATAACTCAGCCCAGTCAAGCTCTGTGAGGGGAAATAAAAGCTGCAGTGTTTGTGCAGATGGGAGGACTGTGTCTTCTTTGGCAGGAGTATGATTTAAAAAAAAAATGGAAAAAAAATTGGCTGTAGCAAAACTAACTCTTTGGCTTCTAATTTGGTGCACTGTGTTCTCTGCCAACTGCTAGACACCTGCATGGTTTCAGTGAGAGCCACTTGTGCCTGAAGGCCTCTGGCTCAGTCCACACTGTCTGCTAAGAGGTGCCACTGCAGGAGCGTTTGTATCGACCCTTCAGACTCCTTCAGCACAAATTAATTTCTAGAGAAGGCGGACACCTCTGCTGTCTCAGGCTGCATCTGCCACAGGCCTTACATTTATCAAGGTTGAAAGATTCATACCATATTCTTAAAGATCAAGCCTGGAATTTTTGAGTGCACTGATCTTTAAATCCACCAGGGGGAGACAAAGATACTAGTAAAGCTACTCAGAGGAAATCGCCAAATTTTAAAAACCTCTTTCAGATTTGTAATGTACAGAAGCTGAGAGCAGACGTGGTACCTATAAACTTTTTTCTGATGGTTTTCTCGTGATAACGCGTTGTTTATCTCATTATCACAGAATAACGATTTACCATTTTACCGGCTTCCATAGTAATGGGTATGATTTCAATGTTAATCCTTTCACTCTGATTTAAAAAAAAAAAAAAAAAAAAAGGACAAAATTGAATACTGCGTACTAAGCTCGGTGGCACCGAGTACTTTCCCCACGTCTCACAAACCTACGGAGGCAAATATATCATCTATGTCATCATGACTATCAGAGTCTGCAGCTTGATGCGTCGCCTTTTCTGTAGGCCGGCTTCGTTGTTCATCCACAAAAAGTCCAGATAACTTGGGCCCTTTCTGTCGTCCCAACTGATGTCTCCTTTTTACACCAGTTCTAACAGCAGAAGACATAAACTGCCTCCTACGCGTCTGAAAATGAGCTCTCAAGTGAACACTTCTTCTCCTTGAGGTAAGTGAATGAAAGCTCTTTGGCGCTGATCCTCGTGGAGATGAAGCCCAGCAAACTTCCTTTTTAAAAGTTCGCAACTTCCTCTGGACACTGAGGAGCAGAACAGAATACATAAGAACTGCTACTGTGTCACAGAACGCTAAAGTAAGAATACTTCATGAAAAACTTTAAGAAGTATTGCTCTTACTTGTAACCTGCTGCCTCTAGGCATTTCATCTTTTGGCACTTTACACGCAAGAAGATTAAAAGGCATTTTTCCTTTCCCATCCTCTGGGATTTGCACCACAGAATCATCTCATCGAGATGGGTCGCCACGTGGGTGAAAGAAGCAGCTTCTCTCACTTGTTTCTGGAACTGCTGTTTCCTGTCAGCGTTTTGCATTTGTTTTGGGAAAGACGGACCCTTGGGTAGCAAGAAGTGGCAGCATTTAATTAAATATTAGAAGATTAGAAACATGGAAAAAAAGTATATGATTTGTGTGCTTGCTCACATACCCCTGTAAAATTCCCGAAAAGCTTGAAAAAAGGCTTAATGTCTGCATCATGAGCAGTGCCTGGAGGAAAGTGGATATCAGTAAGGTAAGTGAGGAGTAGAGGGGTAAATAAGAAGCACAGGTCATGTTTGCTTTGAAAAGGGGTAAAAAAAAAAATAACATTAATCATGACTGCATACCTCTTTTAACAGCAATGCCGAGGTCCTCTTTAATTTTTCTTTTCTGCGCCTGGGTCTTGACTTTAAGCGGAAATTTCTTCACTGTCCGCTTCTTTTCCTGGCGGCCTTTTCTATTTGCTGGATGCTTGGACAATAAATATGCATCAGAAGGACCAAGGAACTGAGCAATATCAGCTGGCAGGGAGAAGTCTGTGAGGAAGGGCATGGGCTGGGCGTGGGCTACATCTTTGAGAAGTTCCAGGAGCCGCTGATACAGGCCGGCCAGGCCAACCAGCATGCCGCGGAAAATCACCCTGATAAAGCACAAAATAAAGTGCACTTAGGTCAGTGAAGCTGTCTCTAAATGCACTTGAATTACTGCAAATTTAGAGCTGCCAAGCTAAAAAGATGCAATGTTCTCTCTCTCTCTCTCCCCAATTGTGTATATTATTGCAGATGTGATCATGGGAAAACTTTCTAACCATAGACGACTGAGCATGCTGGTTATCACCACATTCAGGATGATGAACTCCTCCCACTTCAGCTGCTGCTTCGAGAGTCTGAAACAAACATCTGTTAAGGGTGGAACTCGTGACACGACAGCAAGAGGGCCGTGAAAGTCAAACTCATTTCAGATGAAGATATCCACGCTCGCGCAAACACACCAGATCCGTTCACTCAAGTTAATCATTTGAGAAATCTATTGCTTAATGTTCTGAACGGTGTCACCTCTGAAAAGGATACACGAAAGCTCTGCTGCATCGATTCAACGTGCAGCTCGTCAGCTGAGCAGCCCCCAGCACTTTGAGACAGATCCACTCCAGCGTGGGCTGACTGGGAACGTCACACTCCCCGTCCTTGATACTGAGCTTTCTAAAAAAAAAACATGGACACACAATTTCCACTGCAGTTAATACTTAAAACTTTAAACAACTGATTATAAATCATTTTTCAGGAGGGTGCTTCTACTGACATCCTCACAGGATTTCACAGCTTGAATGTTTTACCCAACTTGATTATATCCATCTTAACTTTCATAAGGAAGTAGGGCTAGATCCTGAGAAGATTTTATTGCTGCCAATTTCATGATCAATTCTGTTTATAGGCCTGATTCAATTCCATTTTTGATTGCCGATTATTTTATTGTGTGGAAAACAGAGAGCCTACACAGATTTTCAATGCAAGCACTGAGTAAATACTGATAAACTGACGGACTGCTTCTTGAATCTCATCTCTTCATGTTTGCAAAGCCTGGACTTCATGTTAAAAAACAGCACATCACACTGAGCCAAAAACATACCTCTGGATCCTATTTGGACAGATATCTGCCAGATCCTGAAGAGCAACATCAACTTTCATGTTCTTCAGCCTGTTCACACACTGTTCAACCTATGAAGGAGAAACCAAAGGCACAGATTAGGGACCATGTTGGACACACAGTTTCATTTCCTCATACATACAGTCCATATCGAAGCACATTATTTTGCAGAAGTTTACATTTTTAAAACAAACTGCTGGTTAGATGTTAGTTTTACAGTCAATGTAAAGACAAAGACAGCACTCTGGGGACATCATGGATTTATTATAGATCACTAATAATTAAATAATTATGATGGACAGCTTTCTAATGCTGCGACTCTGGGGACATTTAGGAAGCTGCCGGGTTGTCAGCCAGTTTCTCTGAACTGAAACACTTAATATGTGTTAGTGTAGTGAGGTACTTTTGGCTGCTCCCTTATTTCCCAAGGGGTCACTACAGCATATATTCAACGTGAAATGCGGTCGGAATACAATCAGACCTCTGCAGCCGGCATTGAAAAACTTACAATCATTTCAGCCTGAACTGCACTCAAATATTTACATCATCTCCAACACAATGGCAGCCGTGACAACAAGGCAAATAATTGATCACTGATCAATGTTGTGAGTTTAAGCTTCATCCAGATTAATTTTACTTAAATAGAGATTATTACAGTAATGTGTGGTAAATGTTTCAGTGCAGACTGCAGAGGAACTGGCTGATAACCTGACAGCTCCCTTAATGTCCACAGAGTCGCAAAGATGTAGCCTAAAGACTTTATAAATGAGGAAATGGTCGTTTCAGACAGCTGATTCAGGTGCAACAGGAGGCGTGAAGAGAGAAACTTTGAGTTTGTTGAAGAAATCCTGTCAGTCAGTTGGTTAGGTCCACACTGTGTGGAACCCTTTTGTGACTCAGAGTTCAAGTTTGCTCCCTTTCCGGTACAAAAACCGAGTTTCCCTCATCTCAGGAATAAGAAAATTTGACTTTCACTACACCTGCTGTCTGTATCTGGAAACGCAGAGTTTCCCATCTCAGAGTTAATCAAACCAGAGTTTTAAGTTTGCCCTGGAGGCTTTTACTACAGCTCTCACCTGCTGCAATCCCTTGAAGGTCTTGTTGCCTTTGTAGCTGTTGTTCAGGTTGTACAGCAGCTCGTACAGAACTCGTATCTCCGTTTGAAGGATCTCACTGCGGATTAGCTTTAGGACCTTTTCATTTTCAGTCATCAGCCTTTCAACATTTGTAGCTGCAAAACACAAATAGCATCCCAACATAACCGTCATCATTTCACATCCACACGAAGGTAAGCCTTTGCACTCCCACGTGGGTTGCGAGCGACGTACTTCTACGTGTTATCTTGGACATATTCAAACAAAAACGCAGCAAGCCAAATATATTGAGCTCATTACCCCCAAACTGCTGATCGTACCTGTATCTGTGGTGAAATGTACGCGGACACTGGAGACAGCACCTGGAAAGGGAATGTTTACCCTGTTCCACGGTTCTCCTGCCATGCTTGTGTCTGCCCAAAAAAAACAAATACGACGCGGAAGTAGGACAGCCAATGGCATACAAGAACATGTAAACGTCATCGTCAATGTTAAAGGCGCCACAACAGCCCTTGATTGCTGCTCTGGTAAAATAGAATAGTAGCAATAATAATTGAAAAAAATAAAATACAATTATAACTGCCAAGCACTATTCAAAATAGCGTAATTTTCATAAATTTGTAAAATGTTAATTAGAAAAAAATATTAAAAGATAAAACAATGATATACAAAGAAATAGTAAAAATGGACAAATATTAAAGCTCACTACAATAAAAACATAATGCATGAAAGCCAGATGTATTTTTTCAGCTTATATTTCATAATATATTTCCAGCTCCTCCCATAAGTGGAAGGCTATTCCAGCTATTTGAAGCATAATGACTGAAAGTGGCACTACCAAATGTTTTCATTCTCCTTTGAGGCACAGGTGGCATCTGAGGGGCCTTTTATGGCTCATAAACCAGGATTATTCCTATATAATCCATTAAGGTCAAAACCTTCTATTTGAAGGTTCTGAGAGGGAGGTGCCCAGAATCCAAAACACACGTCTTCTTGTACATGACTCTTAAACTGTTGCATAATCAGTCTTTCAGTGTTGTTAAAAATGGCATGTGCAAGAGAGAAATACTTTAAAACTGCAATTAATTATGTTTTCAGTTGAATATTGCGAGGTAAGTGTTGGGATGAAAAAAAATGTCTCTACAGACTGGTTTTCTTGAGCCTATTTTCATTAATTTGGATGATGCAAATTAAGATGCAAGCTGCAAAGATTTGCCAAATACTAATTTTTCATGCGCAGAGAAAAAGCTTGTGTATTCACACAGCACACAGACTCCCATTGTGAAATAATAACACCTTTAATTGGAACAAAAGAAAAATACATTAAAACAAGATGACATTAATTAGCCAGTGCTGCCTGATTACTGATCCAAGAGATGGCTTTTAAGTTAACTTCATCCATCACAGAAACCTCAGACCTTCCTTTCACTGTCAGTCCATGGCTGCCTCCTTGTAGCCAGAAAATCTCAACTTGAGCTTTCATTTCTTTTACCATCCTGTCAAAGTGGACCTGAGCAAAGACAGAAAGCAAAATGAATACTGTGGCACATGACCTTCAAACAAAAGGTTAGAAATCGCATATGAAGGGACAGCAAAGGAATAAACTGCCACACATTACATAGATTACATTTCCAATTTTATGCAAAATAACAGAATAATATTGGTGAATTCTGCATTACACAACAGTGAAAGACCTGTAAAAACAGTAAAGATAAGTCCCATAAGCACATGCAGATTTAGGATAGTGTGTACACTTTCTCTTAATTTCCCTCACCCTGTCACACATGTTGTCTTCAGTCCCTGACACAAACAGCACACGCATGTGCTCTGGCAGCATCCTGAGATCTTCACTCCGTTGGCGATGGGCGTGTGTCTGTCCTGGTGGGTGCAGGGGGAAAGACAAGCACATCACACCCTCCACTGCATCCTTGGATTCTTCGCTTAGTCGCCTAGCTAAAGCTACAGCAGCACGACATCCCATTGACCTGCCTGTGGACAGTCACAGTGTTCAAGGATTCCCATTCAGTACACACTGCAGTACTGTATTGTATGCTCTAGACTTTATTTTAAACATATATGGCAGTTACTTGGTTGAGAGGTAAAGATGTGGTATCACTACGGGCATCTGGTGAGAATGCATAAAGGAATAATGCCATCAAATTATGCTTCTTTGCTAAAAGGTTTATTTTTTTTAACTAGAAATTAAAGGCAGTTGTGAATGAACGGGGGAAGGGGGGGGGGGACGACGACACACACACACACACACACACACACACACGTGACCTGCTTACTTATTGCTGCTGCCCAGTGTACAGGTGAGTGTGAGTAGTGCAATCTTTTAATAATATGTGACAGGCTTTTCCTCAAGTGAAAAAGGAACATTGGAGCCAATGAGAGGGAAAAGAAGTCGTCTTCTTCTTTTGGTTGCTCCCTTTAGGGGTCGTCACAGTGGGTCATCTGCCTCCATCTCACCCTATCCCTAGTATCCACCAACCCTCTGCATGTCCTCATTCACTACAGCCATGAATCTTCTCTGAGGTAATCTTCTTATCCTCCTGCCTGGCAGCTCCATATTCAATCTGTTGTCCAATATAACCACCTCCTCTGCACATGCCCTAACCATCTTAGCCTTGCCTCTCCAACTTTGTCTCCACACCGCTCAGCCTGAGCTATACTCGTTTCTATTCCTGTCCATTCTGGTCACTCCCAATCAAAATCTTAACATGTTCAACCCTGCCACCTCCAGCTTGGCCTCCAGTCTGTCAGTGCCACCATCTCCAATCCATACATCACAGCAGGTTAAATGAGAAAAATAAAATAAAACAGCAATCTTCACTCCAGCATAGATTTTTTTTTCCATTCTTGGAAAATTTGATCTTGTTAATTATCAACTTTACTGAAACAGAAAAACTGAAATTTAAATCTTTAATTTAAGGATAGTTTACATCAAAATTTACCATTTTTTCTTACCTCCAAAAAATGTGTGTGTGATTGTAAACTTCTGTAGTGATTTCAGGTAGTCCTACATTAAACAACATATTAATGTTACATTGCAATGACAGTAGTACAAAAACCTTATAATATTGTGGGTCTAAAAATGTGAGTGATTTTTCTTTGAATTTAAACACTTACCCACACAGCACTGTATGCCTTCACCCTGTAAGCCAAGTTCAAACCTTTGCATGTAAAGCGGAGGCAGAGGAAACCGTTTGATGCCAGTGTGTGAGCCAGAGAAACCAGGTGTTTGAAGTTCATGTCTCCGCCGGCACCATGCGTGAGTATCACGGCTGTGTGAACATCTTTCACGTCGGCAGGGACACACAAGGCAGCATCTAAAGATTTTGTCCCAAACGGCACCTTCACCGCCTCCTGAAAGTCGGTGATCACCATGCGAATACTGATTAAATATTTTCCTTATAGCAAGAAAGCTCGGACAAACCAGTGTTTATAAATCTATAACGTTATTCGTTCTCTCACTATATACAGCTAAAGAAGTGTGAAGCAAACTATTGATAATCTAGCCAAGCAAATTAGTTGCCTTCTCTCTATGGGACAATTAGTTTCAGAACAGACGTTCAGGTAATGTATGAGGCTCTATGCCCCCCCTCACCTTTTCTGGCTCGAGCTACAGTTAACTCTAATCTAACTCTGGTTCGTATCATATTTTTTTTGTTTGTTTATGCCTGGCCAAAAATAAATAAATCGCCACCAAAAATGATGTCTCATGCTCCCAGAACCACTCTTTAACAATTTGAGCCCGATGAATCCTGGCATTGTCATCTTGGAATATGCCCGTGCATAGGGAAGAAAAAAAATTCATTGATGGAATAACCTGGTCATTCAGTTTATTCAGGTAGTCAGCAGACCTCATTCTTTGAGAACATAATGCTGCTGAACCTAAACCTGACCTACTGCAGCAACCCCAGATCACAGCACTGCCCCCACAGGCTTGTACAGTAGGCACTAGGCATGATGGGTGCATCACTTCACCTGCCTCTCTTCTTACCCTGATGCGCCCATCACTCTGGAACAGGGTAAATCTGGACCCATCAGACCACATGACCTTCTTCCATTGCTCCAGAGTCGAGTCTTTATGCTCCCTAGCAAATCCCTTGAGTTCCTTTCGCATTGTGCGTGTGGAAATGCTCTTACTTTCACTATTAAAACACAGCCCTGAGTGTTGTTTTTCTTCGATTCGATTTTACCAATCGTTTAAGTGATCGCTGATCACGATCATTCAGGATTTTTTTCCGGCCACATTTCTTCCTCGAAGACGATGGGTCCCCCTGTCCTTCCAGTTTTTAATAATGCGTTGGACAGTTCTTAACCCAATTTTAGTAGTTTCTGCAATCTCCTTAGATGTTTTCTCTGCTTGATGCATGCCAATGATATGACCCTTCTTAAACAGACTGACATCTTTTCCACGACCACGCGATCTGTCTTTCGACATGGTTGTTTAAGACATGCGAAGCAACTCATTGCACCATTTGGGGTTAAATAACTTGTTGCCAACTGAATGATAATCGACCATGCAGTAATTGTCCAATAGGAGGCTCGTACCTATTTGCTTAGTTAAATCCAGGTGGCGACTTATCTTTTTATTTGGCCAGGCAGTGTATTTACCTCGTCAAACTTCTCCATCACAAGCAACTTCTTCTCTCTGAAACACAAAGAGCGTGACTACATATTAGTGACACCTAGCGGCGAGGCGTGGTCATTACACCTTTACCAAACATACCTGTTAATAGCTTAGTGTGTAACTGTTTTCTTTTTTTAAAGTACCATCCATCCATCCTCTTCCGCTGATCTTTTTTAGCGTCGCGGATTACGTATTCATTTTTTCAGTTTAAAATTCTGTGCAACTACATGTTTGTTTCATTTTATTTACTTAAAAAAATCTTTATCCAACAGACATGTACTTGAAGTCACACCCTGAATTCCAGTACGAATGCACACTGCACCCGTCATATTTCACATTTCAGTAAGTTTAGACACTGTGCTCTATATTCAGGTTAAACCTCTGTATTGCATGTTTAACCACATTGCACATCAGCAACTGCATAGCACACATAATATAGAGCTTGCACAGTACTGTACATACAAAAAGGATGTTTGGTCAATTCAAATATCATTCCATACTCTCTGTAATGAAGATATAAGATATTATAGTTTATTTAGTATTTAGTACTTGCACTGTTATCCATTTTAGAGCACAATGTCTTGCTTTATTTGCACTGTGTGTACACTGTGCACCAGGAGATTTGCAATTTTATCTATTTGTACACTCATATGTCAGAGATGACAGTAAAGTTTACTTTTACTTTGACTATAGTCAATATGTCTGGGGCCAACACCTAAGAAGCTCAGAATGGGTATTACAACAAAAATATTACTTGGAGGAGACTTGGAGGTGGAGGCGAATGACTCCTATTGCATCCTGGGCTCAATAACTGCCTCATTGCTTTGTGGCTCAAATCTGACCATATAAAAAAAAGAGTAAAGGTGAATTTCGTTTTTGTATATAAGTAAATGCTCTGATACCAGCATGTAACACAAAAAGAGGAGAGAGAAAAAAACCCACCACTTTCAACATACAATAAAGCATTTATTACAAAATAGAAAGAGATACTGATACCAAAGCCATACAATTTATTGACACTTTGAAAAAAATATTTGATCCGATATGAAGGACTCCTCTGTAAATGGGGGACAGGCCAATCACAGTTCATCTTTTGCCTGAAGAAATAAATATAAAATACTCATGTTAAAATCACGTTAGAAGAGCACTTCAATCTAAACTTTCAGTCTCTGAAATGTGTCTCCTAATCAGCATGCAGGTAGTTGCAGTGGTGCCTCATGTGCACCAGAGGGCGCCACAGACTGTGGAATAATAAACTCTTCAAAGTTTAATATTTTTTTCCCTTTTATTCCTCATGAAAATAAAATAAATTTAAATTAAATTACAAACCTTAAGTGCCACAATTAGGACCTAACTGTCTATTCTATCACAGATTTACTTACTGTAAAGTATTTGCTACATTACTTTCTCAACTATGTCAATGGCAGGTATTATTAGAGCCATGATATCTGGAAAAGCTCATTTTATCAAAGGTCTATTTAACCCACAAGAAAAAAAAATAAAGTAGGCTTTTTTTTTCTTTTTTTACACTGAAGACATTTTAAAATGCTACAAGAGGGTAAATGAAATTAATAATGGATGAATTACATTTATCTGCTCCTGTATAAGGTGTTAATACTGCTCACGTTGGTCACCATTAATGTTAATTGGGACAATGTCAGAATAAAGCATTTGCTAGTCAGAGTGTGTAGATCCTTGTACATCTTTGCCTCTAAAAGACTGGAAACTTCATGTATATAAAAAAATAGGATGCTCACTGTGTGTTAAAGGATCTCCTGCTTTAATGTAACTACTGCTTACACAGGCTTGTTATACACACATCTTGCGGCTCTGACAAAGACAAACTCGCCTGTGACTTTTTACAAAGTTAATTATAGTGCGAGAACAAACTGCAGGTGCAGTTTGACACAAAGGAAACTTTTTGGTGTTCCTTACCCTTGTTCTGTGGCAAGAACATGGAAACAGGTCATCAGCGGGCTGCTCTACAAGTTCCATACCCTCACGAATCCTCGGCTCTGTGGCCTGGAGTTTGGCGTACTCCTACAAGGAGAACATTGAGCTCACACAAATAAATATGACATGTGGGTGAATTGCAATTATGTCATTAGAACTCTTTTATAATGTATATTGGTTCAACTGACAGAAGCCATTTGATTCCGAACAACAATGCAATTTAAGCCCAGTGAGACTGTATAAGTAGTGATAATACTTTCCAATAGTAAAATGCCCGATTACATTTTTTGACGTACGGTAATATTTCAGTTATATAACTCTGCAACTGTAAACCTGTTACCTTGAAAAGTATGTAGTAGTAACAAAATATGCTGTCGCCCATAAGATGACTGCGGGCAAACTGCTGACCTGCAAGAGCAATTTTCTTTGCCTGAAAGAAAGCAAGAATCACAGCAAAAACAGATCATTTACTCCATAACTGCAGCATTTGAAACAAACAAGAGTTCAGTCGCATATTGTCATCATCACCTCTTCATCGTGGTCACGAGCCCACTGGATCTTTTCCAGGAGGTCTGCCAGGTCTGCTCTTATAGGGATGTAGTGCTCCCACGGTCGAAGCTCATTGTAGAAATGTTCATAGTAGCCAGAATCCTGCTTTAAGACCACACTGTCTCCTGCCAACAGGTAAGGCAGTCGATACGCTGCTACGGTGCCGTCAATGTTTATTTGGTACTTGTACTGGTGAGGGGTGAAAAATAGGAAATAAAAAAGAAACTACATTATTAACAGATCTTTTGACTGTATGTTAAACGCTTGACCTTAGAGACTAGTTTATTCTAGTTCACTGCTATTTGCCTGATATGAAGACAATCAGGTACAATCAGCTTCTGCAAGTCTGTTTGCAGGAAATGTCTTCTCAATCAAAGGAAAGTCGAGCTTTAATTCTGACTGGGTTTCTGAAGCAGTGTTATGTAATCTAGATAACCTCACCTTGAAAAAGTCAAAAAATGAAACATGTTTGACCAGTGGTCCATAAAGACTCTCATCATGTTTAAAGAAGAAAAAATTGGTAAAAGCAGCATCTATAATGTCTGGGTGAGCCCTCGAAAGCTTGACCAGCTCCAGACGCTCCTGACGGCTGTCGCGCCCCCTCCAGAAGGCTGTGGTGTTCTTCTCTGGCCACAGCGGCCCCGTGTTGGCCTGAACTGACATCATGTCCAGGCTAACTCTGTTCATCGGATAGAGAAGATGCTGAATGTTAAATCTTCTACAATCTTCAAGTTTTTAATCTCGTCGTCTGTCAAAATTATGGACTTAAGTATGTAGTGATACAGTTTCATGGTTAGAAGAAGCTGGGTTTTTTTTGTTATCCTCACTGTCACACACCAGTAAGCCCCGTCACACTTTGTAAAAATCCATCCAAAGACCTGCATGTGCCAGCTATCATCTGCTGCTTAAACCATGCTGAAATGCTTCTATAATGACAATGTAGACACAACTGAAGAGTAGCATTTGATATCTACAGGGGTAGATTCTGTGGAAATGTACTAATATGCAGTTTCTGTAATGGTTCACAAATCTTTTAGCTGAATTCAGAATTGTACTGCGTTATGCATACAGAGCCTTACCTCCCCATGGTCTCAAGGACAGACTCTGTCAGGTCATAAGTGGGCATGACGATGTCTCTGGTATTATTAGAGCCACACCAGGAAAAGATGGGATGAATCTTCTCAGGGGGTTGCCTCTTCTCCAACGGCCAGTCACCCAGATTAACGAAAAACTCTACATCAGGGAGCCGCACCTGAAAACACAACACACCCCAGCAGATAATGCTCCTGAACACTGCTGTGAACTGGGAAAACAATACTGCGTAATATTGGAAGAGACTGTGCCGATCACTTCAACAATACAAAATGAAACATAAATTGGACAAAATTCACCATAAAATTCAGTCTATTTCCAGTCACCTGAAAGCAAGGGCTGAGGAAAATGCATTATTCATGTGGTAACAAATGTTAGTGTTAAAGAACAGCGTACCTTTCTGGTGAGAGAAAGGAGGATGGCATCCATAAAGATTCGAAAACCAACATGTTCTCCAAATGTTCTGACATAGATCTAAAGAGAATGAAAAACACAACAAAAACCATATTACAAAAATATATAGCCTCAGCCTTTCCTGTACTCGGGTGGAGTCAAGGACAGTTTGCTGTCAGTTCAATATTACCTACTGCAGTGATACACAAATAAATAAACAGCTAACATTTGTGGCAGAAGATTCTATAGTGCGACCAATTCAGCATGCATGAAAATGAAATGCGCAGTGCTTTCCAAAAGAGCAGCAACAACAGAAGACATCAATTTCATCTTTTTGCCATTAATTTAAGGTGTTCAGATATGAAATAAAAAGATGAGCATGAAGTGAGAAGCGCAATTATCAGAGTTCATGTGTGGAAGTATCAGAATCTACAGCCTGCACTCGAATTCGATAAAAAATACAAAGACATGGTAGAGTTTTTTTTTCCCCCCAATTTTGTAGACAGACAGCAGCCAAATGAACCTTTAACAAAGCAATGGAAAACCAAAAGTGTGATGAAAGACAGCTCATTAGTGAAACATTTACTTTTGAATAAAGGGAAGCCAACACTGACACGGCTCTCTGTAAAATAATGCATTTGCGTCAAACAGTGTGAAATAAAAGCTGAAAGTCAGTCTTTCGGTTTGTCCCAGCATTGTGTTTTGACCTCTGATTTAAACGCCTGCAGCAGTAAAAACATCAAGTTTCACTTTACCACCGACATCCTGTACTTCTGGAAGGAACTGATAAAATTCCTAAATATTCTCATGTAACTGTAGCACTGTGTAAACAGGGTTTTAGACATATCACTATTACAGCAACCTAGACTAAAGTACACAGTGGGAGTTTAAGAATGCGCTCATGAACACCTGGCTGACCCACTGCGCTCACAGGTGTGTAACATAGCTTCAGGGTCTCGTGACTGACTTTACATTTTCTTGCTGTCATTTACAATCTCACCAATTTCTCTCTCTGACAACAGCATTACTCCAATTTACAACGTGCTACATTACTCTAAGTGCAATAAAGGCTTTAGTGTGACTGCTAAACTATCCAATATCAAAGATAAGAAAAAAAAAACAATGTTACTGCTTACTTCTTCTGATTTCCCCAGTGGAAATTACCTTGTTGTCTTTGACAGTGTAGTGGCACAGGCTCTGGCGCTGTCCAAAGCGCTGTGGGACCTCCTGTGCATTGCGATCTGGGTCAACACTAGGGTAAACAGACAGGTCCCTCTCTATCTGCAGGAAGGACTGAGGACAGTGCATGTGGGCCTCCCATACAGAGCCGCTTTCTTGGGGACAGTGACATCCCTCATGATAGACTGGGCCTGGAGAGGAGAAAATAAACCCATTAAGATCCTTCTTTTTCATTTTCAAACAAATATTTATCAGTTACTGGATCCAGAAAAGGCAGCAGGTGAAGATTCAGGATTACAGGATTAAGCAGGAAACAAGTTTATGACATGTAATTTATCATAATAAACAGCGGAGCTTCACTGTGCTCTCAATCAAAACCCAATTTTGAGGGCAGCGTGAATTGCGTTCTACCTTTGAGAACAAACGGTGACTCGGCAACATGCTCGCTCTCGAGCAAAACGTGGATGTGAAGCTCTGAATAGGTGGCATACATTCGGTAGCGAACCAGGAACGACCCATCCCGACGATCCAAGACCTGGATCCAAATCCTGGTGAACTGCTCCACTGGAGACACAATCTTTACTTCAAAGATCTTCTCACCGGGTGATGTTGTTAAACTGTGAGGGGGGAGAATACGATAATGTAATCTACTGTTGCTGAAGAGACTCAGATACCATCTTATAATCTTTGGTGTAACAACAAATACGAGATAAATGCCAATGTTTACATCTATAAAACATATGCATTGACCTCTGCCATTTAATGGGTGAATGCCTTATTTAAGGGAAAGGAAAGTTATAAGAGTTATTTCAGCACTAACTCAGTCTTTACTCTCTCTGTATCTTGACATCTTATATTGTCACTGAATGTAACAACTCTTGCAAAAAAAACAAAAAAAAAAAAACAGAAACGTATGTTGCTGGTATGATTTCATACACTTTTTGCACTAACATTTTGTTAGTGTGTCTCTTCTGTAACAGCTGACAGTGGAGTAATGGAGTTTATTGTCGCAGGCATGAATGGAATAGAACCAAAATGTGTGAAAGTGATGGCCACAGAGAGTAGGTTACCTTTGATAAGCCCATTCAACTAATTGATGAAAAAGGTCATTGGAGACAGTTTAATATCTTTCTGCCTGTGGCGCAAACTTTTATGTCTGCTCTCACAGTACTGATCAGTTCAAAATTTCAGCTTTAACAACACACCACACCTGCTGGATAGATTAAATACGGTGTCCTTTATTTGTAGTTATGCAGTCTTTTGGCTTCAGCAAAACAGAACGATGTTTCTGTCTGTTAATTTTTTCAAAGTACAAAATAGAAAATACACGCGACAGTAACTTGCAGTTCAGGAGAATTCTGACAATTTCTTTTGACAAATCTTCAATACTAAACATTTTTACAGTTAATACCAGCATTCTTACAGTACTGGGCGCAAGTCTTGAGTCACCCCTCATTTTTTCATATTTTGCTTCCAAGGAGCCAGAGTTCTTTGTAATGTTTTGAACTGGTTTTGAGCAATAGTTCTCCGGGCTTTCTGAAGGTCCTTCAAAGACAACTGAGCAAAGAGCCAATTTTAAACTGTATCCTTAAGCACTTTGTAACAAGCAGCCTGACACAAAAACACATCATAGGTTTTCTCTGCTTAAATCTATGAAAAATGCCAAAGCTAGCACAGTCTTACAGAGATAAAATAGTATTTTTGCACCAACAAGGTGATTCTCAAAGGAGCCATTAGTCGAAAATTTGGTGCATCTCAGCATGGTGTGCAGTGCGTCCTTAAAAAAATGTGAGGAAACTGGACAAGTGGGGGACGAAAGAAGAAGTGGCAGGCCTACAAGACTTAAAGTATCTGAAAGTCTTGTCTTTTTAAAAAGAAAAATGGGGGGAAAACATGACTTGAGAGATGCATCTAGCCCTAAAGTTCATCCATCCACTGTTTTCACTGAAGTGAAAGAAAAGGTCTCAGTGGAAAGGTGGCCATTCTTCTGGAAGAAAAGGAAGCAGAAACAGCTGAAGTGTGACAAATTACATAAGAACTGGACTGAAAAAACAAACAAAAGAATCAGTGGCAACAGGTCTTATGGAGTGATGAACCTAAAATTGAAAATTTTAGTTCAAATTGACAGTATGTACGGAGGAGGTCAGGAGACTGTCAGGAGGTGTAACATTGAGTGGCTGCAGCCAGCTGTAAAACAGGGTGGCGGTTCTGTCATGGTTTGTGGCTGCATTTCACCCTGTGGTGCTGGGGATCTTGTTAGAACTGATGAACTTATGAATGCAGAAAAGCACTGTCAGATTTTGATCCACCGTGCAGTAATATCTGGAAAGCATCTGATTCGCACTGGCTTTATTTTTCAGCATGCCAATGATCCCAAATACACTGCCAATGCAGTAAAGGCATACCTGGATAGAAAAACACACAGTGGAGCACTATCAAGCTTGTTGAAACTGTATAAATTCTGTTTTTTCCTTTTGCACTGTTTATATGGTTGCACATGCTCCAATACATCTCTGCACCTATTTCCCATTTCCCGAGCAAAATATAAAGAAATGAGGGGAAGCGCAATAAAATACTACAGGTTATTACAGAAATGGCAATAACACAGGCGCCATTTAAGGCCTAAGATACTTACTTTTTCCCCGAGCTATCCACCGCCTGTATGTAGAAAAATCGAGCTGGAAGGACAATGTTTGCCTCTAGTCCAGGTCCCCATACTAAAGTTTTTGCAGCACTGGGTGCCGAGCCTGCCTGAGCCCCCTGCAGTTCATGTCTGAATACAATCAGACAGAAGGGCAGAAGCAACTCCGAGAAAAGTCGAAGGGACATAACGCCCACTGTGCAGACTCGACACTCGTTTAAAGTCTCCTTTTCACTCAAGTTCTGCCGGCCAGAGTTTCCATTGTTCGTTGAAGACTAAAAACTGAGAAGACGGACACAAGTCTGTGCGCAACGTTTTGGTTCTTCGGTTTGCTTCGTTTCCATTTGGAATTACATGAGTCAGCAAAAGAGCTGCCAACATTTTACATCTGGTTAAAATAAGCGCATGATTTGGCTGTTTTATAACAGTTAAAAGGTACCTAGCTTGCCGGTAGCGACATTAAAAAAAGAATTCTTGTACAGTCGAGTAAACAATCAGCTGAATGAACTGGGGCGGGAGAACAACGCGCGATTGGTGGTCGCTCCACCAAATCTGTTCTCGATTGGCTATGAGACCTTTACGTCTCCAGATGTGAATGTGATTGGACGGAAACACGGAAGTTAAACATTTTGGTACATTCTGGTGCCGTAGAAAATCGAAAACTGTTTGGAAACGGTGTTGTTAAATGAAATCAAAACTTTGCCTCATCACTGTTTACAGTGATAGATTAAAGATGTGTCTAATTACATTTATTAGAGTAAAAGTTGCAATTAAAAAAACGACTTTAATAATACGAGTATAGTTAGTACAGTTGGGCTAGGGTGACCAGATGTCCCTGGGACTGCACAGCATTTTTATTCCGTGTGTGCCTCTCCCACATTTTTTTTCAGTTTTGCACAGGAGAAAATACAGTGTGAAGAGATTTAGTGTGTGTATCATAATTGGCTCAAAATTACTAAAATTGTCAGGTATCGCTCACAAAAGGTATGCCAAACTGTGCATGCACTGAAACCTAAAGACTGTTACCAGATAGACAAGCAGCTGAAATAACAGCGAAATAAGAATACTGGGGTATATAAAGACAGTCGCACGTGTCCATAAGAACAAACTTTCAGCTTTAATTCAAGGGATTTTACAGAACTACTGTATTAACTGTTTAGAAAGTAAAGCCTCAAGAGTTAATACTCCCCCATTTTCAGAGGCTCAAAAGTAATTGGTCAAACCACCTTCTGTTGCTGCATGTTTGCAGGTCTCTCTGCCTTGAAGTTTGTCTTCAGTAATGGAGAAACATGTTCTGTTGGGTTGAGATCAGGTGACTGACTTGGCCATTGAAGAATATCCAATTTCTTTGCCTTGAGAAACTCTTGGGTTGGTTTGCAGTATGCTTTGAGTCGTTATCCATTTGCACTGTGAAGTGCAGTGGAGTCTGGACTTCAATCACATCTTGACTGATTAAAATTCGCTGTGGTGGTGTAGAGAGGCAAAAATACAATAATTGAGTTATTGTTCAAAAACCTACGGACCGACTGAAACTATATGACACTGAATTGAGACAGTCAAGTAAAAATGAATTCAAATTTCTATATAAATATTGGTAAATTTTTGGAAGATTTAATTGTGTAATGGAGGAAATACAACTGATTTTCACATTTCAAATAACTGCATTTTTGTGTGAGATCATTCTTAGACTGTAAGCTTTAAGTTATAGCAAAAGGGGGAACTGCAAAAATAATAAACCCTAATCCACTTTCATTGCTTTTTTGGCATGAAGGAGATTTACCTGGTGGCCAAAATATTTTTCGTAAAAGATTTTCGGTAGTGACGAGTGAAACAGAGCTCTCAAACGTGTACATCAATCAATGTTTATTTCAGTTTGCTTTTGCATCAACATGTTTTCAGATAATTTTCTGTCAAGTAATTTCTATTACACTAGTATAATATCAAGAAGAACAAAAAGTGGTAGAATCCATTTAAATAAGACAAACTTTGCTGCCATCATTGAGAAAACCAAATAAATGCCTCTTTAGCATACTACAGTGTGAAGAACTACATAGTTCCTGTGATTTAGACAGAGCTAGAATACCAGATACAGTACCAGCAGTAACAGGTACAACATATACGAGAAAATATCCCAAGAATATATTTTATCTTTTTTTTTGTTTGTTTCACCTTTCACCCAAGATTGAACTGTACAGTTAATATAAAAACTGAAAACATATAAACCAAAAACCTACTAACAAAACACCCTGTCAGCAGAAGTCAGATTTTTTTTTTTTTTTTTAGTGTATTCTGGTTTTGTTTTTTTCTGTGTTTTCTCTGTCATCGAAAGAACTGCACTTACACAAATCTCATTGACGGTACAGAGATAAGAGAGAACAGCATAATTATCGTTATTATTTTCACGTGTTTAAGACACCCCGTTGAATCATGTCGTGTAATTTCTGAAATCCATGTAGCTTGGTGTTAGAATTTCAGGCGAAGTCAGTAAAAATAATGGGTCTAAAGGCCATTCAAGCCTTAGGAATGTCTCAGCCGCCTGACAGAAAGCAGGCAAAAATGATTAGCAATGCAGATTCACTTGTGCCTGTTATTATTTTTTTTAGGCTTTGGACGTATGTGCATGTTTTATGCGGGAGTGATGGCGACGTGATCAAAGCGCCTTACATCGTACCGTGTGTGTCGATGCTCATGTGCATAAAGGTCTAATGTGCGTGAGAGATGGATGCCAATTGTCCTGTTTGAGTTTTCAGATCAGTTCAAAATACAGACAAATACACAAGTACAAAATATCCTCCTCACTTGATGTTGTTATTCCCTGTCGTGTGGCTACCCACTGACACATAACACAATCACAATATGATACACAACCATGTATCATGAAACATTTGTTGTTTTTAAAATACAAAAGCCTTCAGTAAAGAGGCTGTAACCATCAAATATAGGACTGCGGCACAAGGATATCATAGTCATCAAGAACAATATTGAAAGGAAAAGAAACCAAAACAAAACATACTCGCCTTCAGTTGAAATCGCTGCAAATGTTTTGTACATTTACATTTTTTTTTTTTTTTTTTTTTTACTTACTCAACATCTGAACATCACTGGAAAAAAAAAATACTGTTACTTCTCCTGAACCATTTACTGATAAACAACTCACAAGGGAGTGATTCCAACTCCTCTTCGTGTTCCCATCACAAAGACAGTGACAGTCATTACGAGTATTGTCTGTCATTATGAAAAGGGGACTGCTCGGGTTCTACGCCGAAAATGCACAAACCACAAGAGTGAGGTGGAGAGAGATGGGAGGGTGTCATTCATTTTTGATTGCTTTGGCTGAGAAAGGGTCCAGTTTGACATTTGTGGCACTCTTTCTCTTTCTGCCTCACTCACACCCGCACACATGAGCTAAACTCTGACGAAAGCAGCTGTAGACTCAAAAGATCTAATGACAATTCAGAATAAATAAAAAAAAATACACCTTCAAATTTTTATTTAACTTCGATAAATGCCCACTATGGCCACCTTCATGTATCACATCCCATCTGTTCTGATCCACAGGAACCCCGTGAAGACTACCGCATAGTAACTACTTGTTAGTTTGCAGTGAGTAGATTCAGCCTTCTCGGTTTTTATGGCACGTGAATATAAGTTTTTATTATAGATATAAACACACTGTCCACAATACACTCCCATACCAAACTCATTAATCTGTTTTGACACCACTGATCTATCTCTCGTACTCATTTCATCAGTTTGTAAGTTGCAGCAGCTGAAAAGTGAAAATAGATCCGTGTGATTAGACTGTTGAGAGTTAAGTGTTAATACAACCGATTTATATTTTATTTGCAGTGTGCAGCCCAGAGTAAGAACAAAGTTTTAGCAGTTTTCTAAGTGTGTGTAGAGAACGTTAACTATGTGCATTTATTATATATCGTGTGTCAAGTAAATATTAGCTGAGATTAAGGAATAAAAGAATCAACTAAGAAAAAAATAAAAATTAAAAAAAAGGGAAAGTAACGCAACTTTTGGCTTAATAGCAATGCAGGTATACATTTCCCTTTTTATATATCTTTTTTTTGTTAATATCTCAAAAAATATAAAGTTTTTCATAATTTTTGTTGTTGGCTTATGTCATAAATAAAACTTCTTTTCTTTTGAATGTTTGAACCTCATGTTAAAGTAGCATGCTGCTTTTTAATATGGCAGTTGTATATTTTTAGTCATCCATTGCTGTTTCATGCATTTCTTGTTGGTTTCTTTATTTTTGAGTATCTACACAGTAAGGTCCAGAAAACCGCACACGCGCGCACGCACACACATACAGACGCTTCCAGTTCAATCTTCAGACCTTCAAATGCCGCCATCCTCTTACTGTCCTTGTCGCTGCATGTCTAGACAAGGAACTCGCCCGTCCTCATCATTCAGCAATGTGACAGTGCTGTACATGTAGCCAAGCCAGAAGCCGTAAAAACAAAGTCACTCTAGTGCCTCTCTTTGAATGCTTTCATTTTTTAAGTGAAAGTCCCGTTGCGGCATAAAGCTCCCAGCAGGCTGAGGGCGGCCTCAGCCCTCTGTCCTGCTTTTAGAACTGGTACCACTTCTTGTCCTTGCACTTCAGCATCAACTGTGGAAAAAAAAATTACATAAATCTTAATGAGGAGGATTAAAAGGTAACAGCTTTAACACCTGTTTGAGAGGATTTAATTTTTTTTCCCTTTTATTTCCATATGCAACATTTTTTAACATCAGTATTGCATGGAAAAAAGCAAAAAAATGATTTCTAACATCAAATGTTTTGTTTTCACCTCATGAGCGTGTTTGGAGAAGACTTCTGCGCTAGTCATCATTAGGGCGGTGCGCTCCTCCAACTCCCCGAGCCTTTGGCCTCTTTCATCCAGAGCAATGCGAGCCCGTGCCAGCTCACCCACCGCTCCGCTAGCTGCAACTTTCATGCCCTCCACCCCTCCCTGTCCAGGGATGTGCTGTGCGAGACTCCGAGAAGCCTTCCCAGCTGCAGCCTCGCCGACTGTTGGAAAGATTGAATTAAAAAAGAGAGAGAATGGCGAGGATGCAGGAATAAAACACACCCTGGGGTCACTGAGGCACACATCCTGATTTTACCAAGTGGTTGCTGTCCTGAGACCAACACTTGTGTGGTTGCTCTCAGACAAGAACTGCCTCCCCCAATAAAAGTTAAACTAGTATTTTCAACTCTATACAAAAGGTGCTGTCACATTCTTCTGTGTCATTACATGACCTGTATTACTTAGGGAATGAGAACAAAGCAAATAGAGGTCTGGCTTAGCTGAGGCAGAGGAAATGTTGGTTTCAGGAACAAAACCACAAAATCAGGATGTTCATATTATATCTGTGACTTGCCATGTAACCATTCAAGGCTCAAAGCATTTAATATAATGTGGCATCTTTTAGGTGTTGTAATGCATACTTGAATGTTTTAAAATAAAAAAATAAGACAGACAACGCACAGAGCTCTTCTCTGTCAAAGGTGTGGGCATTTCCTCCAAAGAAGCCCTTTAAAAATCCACGGTTCTGGGCTTCTGGTGTTTCTATTGGTGTAAACAGCTCTCCCAGCATTTCCTGCAAAAAAAAAAAAAAAAAAAAAATCTTAGAAGTTGCACGAAGGATGTAATCCAAAAAATGGCTCATGATTCACTGGCTATCACCAACGTAAGGAGGGGATGAGTGCCAAATGGCCAATTTTGACATCCCTAGTGCTGACCTGCAGGTTATCACACATCTCCTGGCTGTATGTAATTCTCTGGATCTCTGTGGGAGAGCTGAGATATAGTGCCTGCCCCCCATTGGTGAAGCAAAAGGTTCTTGCAATGCGCATGTCTGTCAGAGGCAGGTAATTGACATCCATAAGCGGTCTTAAGCTGGGCAAACTGAGGGCAGAATGAAAGAGTGAAAGAAAAGTAAGACACAAGGAGCATCTGTATAATTATTATTATTATAGCTTGAAAAGTAAACTACACTGCACATCAGAATCAAACATGAAAATTCACATTATTATCAAATCTATGTTTTTTTTATTTTTATTTTTTTTATCTTTGGTAACAAAGACATTAATTGGATGTTAACATCAAACTGCATGCCATCAAACTGCATTCTTAGAGCTAAGCTGTATGAACAGAACCAGATCATTTAGCATCCATCCAAGTAAAATGAGTTATCGCTAAATACAGTTAGATGCAGTGGTGGACAAAGTACTCAACTCTAATACTTAAGTAAAAGTACTGATACTCGTGGTCAAATTTTACTCAACTA
>JAVDPK010001750.1:0-59242 GCA_034780415.1 Cichlasoma orientale | reverse complement strand
CACACACACACACACACACACCCACACACACACACACACACACACACACACAGGCACTTGCCACAGATTGAAAAAGCTTCTTTGATTATTTGAGTGCTGCACGTCAAGGTCCTTCACTGTGTACCTAAAGCCTCCATCATGAAAGTATTTCTGTATTGCTGCATTTCTGAATTATTCAAAGCCAGCCAATGTGCAGTACTGCATTCCCAGCCCAATGTTACACAAAGTGCAGACTTTATGTAACAGCAACTGCAGATGGTTGCAAAAGCCAGCGTACACATATCAAGCTAAGACAAATTAAATATTGACAGCTGCTCAGTGGATGCAGTTTCAGCAACACTTTTGAACAACATTTTGAGAACCAAATCTGCCAACCAAACCTGTTTAAATGATTCATTTATTTGTTTGTAGTCAAAGTCTAACAAGGGATAAGCGCTGCAAATTAGCACCAGTTAAAATGTTTACATTACCTCTGTTGGATTGTGTACAAATGTAAACATTATGTTAGCTGTTTTTACCTGTGTTGTTACATTAAATAAACTAATTTATGAGCCCTTGCTGAATATACAATGTGCTTTAGGACAAAAATTATGCATTGCTACACAGATGGCATCCCCCAACTCCCGAACCTTCCAGGATATGAGCAGACACTTCCATGTATGCTTTAGATGATATAGCGCCACAGGACGGACTGACATTCTGACTGACTGACTGACGACGGACGAACGTAAATTGGTCAGCAGGACAGCAGTTAATGAGTTTGTGGCCGAAGCCCCCTTACCTCTCTCACTCCAGCAGTAGGAGGTGGTGGTGTGGTGCTCATCGTGGGAGTACATAGTGACTCCGTGTAACTGCTGGAGCATTGCCCTCCTGGATGCATGCCCTACTTGTCCCCCACAACATGAACCCCATAGAACAAACCACACCCGGCCATGACCGGAGAAACATATACATACATGTGTAGCCATACAGAGCCAAGAGACAGATGGGACAGACAGATGAACAGCGGTACCAGAGAATGACAGAAAGGGAAAGAAAGAAAGAAGCGACTGAGCATGGAGAGATTGCTTCAAATATATACCAAGACAGAAAGAGCTGAAAAATGAGGCTGCTCAACTATTTATCTGGTGGCCACGTAACCTTTACTCACATATCCATTTTCTGCCTGAACCCCTTTCAGCACCACCTGCCAAACTAAACAGTGCTGGAAAGAGAAGCAGGCTTCTACACTTCAAATGCTATGATACAGTATCCCTAAATACATAGTGGTCAGTGAAGAACTATTGCACAGCACTGTTGCACGACAACCAAAATTTTGATACCGCTTCCTTTGAAACTGCCACAAGTGCAAAAAAACAAACAAACTTGTGAGCTGGATTCCAGTTTGCAAACTGGTTTCAAAGCAAACACAAGGAGTCAGCCAGAATCAATTCCATTGAAAACTGACACAATAAATCAGCAAAGAATGTGCCACAAAGTCAAAGATGTCAAGAATAAAGAAACTTTTTGTTGTTGTTGTTGTTGTTTACCAATGACAATACATGTGCTTTCCTTTTTGTAGTTAAAATTCTGATATATTGACAACAGAGCTGAACAATACTGCTGCAAACACAAGACAAAATATCCTTCTGCTGTGAGTCCGGATGGCAGCAGCTCAGTTTTTCAGTGTGTCTCCGGGGTGTGTTTACGCTGTGTGACAGAGCCTGTGGGGCGCCGGCTAATGAAAGTCAGGCACAGTGGTACTCTGACAGGACACAGGGACCCCTGGGGGGGAGGGGGCCTTACAGGGAGCTAGAGGCAGGCGAGGCAGTGTCAGGGAGGTGATAAGGGGAAGGCAGGCAATCTGAAGTGGAGAGACAAAGTGCAAGATTTATACGTGGTATTTGCACAACATACAACCACACACAGCTTAGAGGGACAGGGACAGATACCTGGAGACTATCCTTAACTCCGATCTATGGACTGCAACAACTATTAACAAAACTTTATGTCAAGTTTTGCTTTAACACATATTCACACTAACCGACAAATATACCTGATACATTCAACTGTTTATTAAACTGGCAATAGAGAAATATTTGGCCTCAAGTTGGAGAGCTCCAACAGAACCTTCTTATATCACAAAGTCATGTAACAGCAGGCCTACTGCTTCTGCATTTGTTTTGGATATTTTTTCTTCTTAACTTCAAATTTGGACACAGGTGTACGTAAGTGTGGGCTTGAGTGCCTCAAGCAGTCACTGAGTCACCTCCGCTTTGTGATATGATCCAATAACACCTGTATTTTAGTACTGCTGGTTTTATTGTTGCTGTTTTGTAGATCAGCAGATACTGTAATCTTAAAAGTTACAAAACTGGGAAACAACACATGCTCTCTAGCAATTACACTTTTCTGTTTTTAAACAATGCCCAATGTTTACTAGCAAATTTGATGGCATCACGCAAAAGTATTTTTAATATTTAAAAGGTGGGCTGCCCAACTGAGATAGGAGGTATGGAAGTGTTTACTGTGCTATGACTCTGGCTTCCCCTGCCATTTCCCTCCTCTGTCTCCTTGCCCGGCATGCAGATCTCATTAACATCGGGCTAATTCTCGCACTGCTTGTTGACCTTTAATTATTCTAGTGATCCTGCTGGCTCTTCACTGTGGTACCCAGTGCAACTGATAAACAACTGTACCAAAGGTAGGTGACAGATAAGGAATATGCTGAGAAAAATGACTGTTCAGGCATAAAATACGCTCTTTGTTTTCCATTTTACTATCTTCTTCTTCTTCTTACAGCATTCTCTTAATCTGACACATTTCTCTGTCTCAGTCTAAACAACTAGAGAATATGTCTAGGCCGAGCTAACTGTAGTGCTGAACCACAAAACAACAAAATTAAAATCAAAGAATCGCTGCATTTCTGAATGAGGACAGTTTTCTCTGTCCTCACTCAATCTGTTGCTCTGTTGAAATTCTACACTATCATATATCTTTAATGTTGCTCTAAAAACCTGGCATACAGTACTGTATGGCAGGTACAACATTTAAAGTCCTTGAAGTCCTTGAAGCAGGCACTACGGTGGCGTGGTGGTTAGCACTGCTGCCTCACAGCAAGAAGGTCCTAGGCTCAAATCCGCCTTGGCTGAGGCCTTTCTGTGTGGAGTTTGCATGTTCTCCCTGCGTCTGCGTGGGTTTTCTCCGGGGTTTTTCCCACAGTCCAAAGACATGCACTTAGTGGGGTTAGGATAACTGGTTATTCTAAATTGCCCGTGAGTGTGAATGGTTGTCTGTCTTTTCGTGTTAGCCCTGTGACAGGCTGGCGACCTGTACAGGGTGTACCCTGCCTCTCGCCCTATGACAGCTGGGATAGGCTCCAGCCCCCCCGCGACCCTAAAAAGGATAAGTGGATGGTGTGTGATCAAAAAAATCTTCACAGCAACTTGACTATTAGATTATGTAATATCTTGTGTATTGAGTGGACATTTTAAAATTTAAGTGGGCAGCACATGAAGAAAAGCTGATAATACATCCAAACCTTAAGATTAACATGTACTTTGAAACACATGATATATTATTCCATGTCAAATAATAAAATATAGATGCATTGAGAAAAATATGACAAAGTACAATGAAAAATCCAAAGCTTTCTTTCTTTACATAGTCATGTACCTGTCAAACAGCCTTTTTGTGCACAGAAGTGCAACTGCTAAAAAATACAAAGGACCCTTGTATCTCATGTTCTGGCAAACCTTGGACACTTTGATGAGTACTACAAAAATAATTAAAGCCAGAACTACACTCTGCATGATATTATAGTACTATTTAAGGAGAATAACACGTGGTTTTCCCTTATACTCCATAACATACTTAAAGAAAAATTACAGTCCATGTTTGAATTTCTTGGATGTTTTTCCTTCTGCCTGATCCAAACATGAGGTCCAAGCACAATGATTTAATACATCAGGCCAAGATTGAGTGGTGCAGTCAGGTGAAACTAGGCAACAGTATGGCTATGCTAATTGCGCCAGATCCCACGCTAGTATATAGTTTCACGGTAAATTACACAAGAAGTCTGTTGAACAGTTTCTTATGCATACTGTCAGAGGTCAGAAGCTTTAAATCATATGCGGAAAAGAGCGATTTCAACCATCATCTGCATCGGTGTGGTTGATAATGCAGCTGGAGCCCAGGCAGTGGCTTTAATAAAACATTCAGTTTATGCTAATGAAAAACTGCTTCTCTCTTGGTTCCAGGTCACTGTTGTATAATGAGGTCGGTGAAGATGGCGGCATGAATTTAATTCCAGAATTGCTGTAAAAGGGTCAGCTGTGACTCAACAAACGGGACCGCACCAAAGTACATGTGTTTTTTAAGTGTGATTGTTGAAACCCTTTACAATTTATATAATATTAAAATAAAAAAGTGCTGCACCCAAATTACAAATTTTCATTACTTTTGAATCCAAATTAGAAATCTTTATAGCAGTAGAGGAACATGATCTTACTTCCATCTGCCAAACTTTGTTTCTTTTTGTCTAATGTTTCGTGCAGTTTGGCTACAATAACTGTGACATTTGGGAAACTGTCACAATGTTGAGTCTCCTATGGAGAGATTAGTTTGTCGTGACCTGACTGAGACTGTTAATCTGGCAGGGGCCCATTTTTAAGCAAATACAAACCACCAGTGGACCATAAGTGAGCTAGAGCTTTCCAAAAGTGAACTTTCCCTAGGGAAGAGTTTCTGTGATGCATCAGCACTTTGAGAAAGCCATGCGGTGTTAGTGATTCACCAGGTGTACACGATGATCAAGATGACTTTGACTGATGTACATGCGAATTTGCTCCAAGACAACATGATCTGTATGTATGACAATCTGCTGCAATCTGTTCCACAGTTTAAATTAGACCACCGCATTATTAGACAATTTCTCCACCTCCAGGGCCAGTGATCATTAAGCCAGTTTTTATGGAGAGCCCACTTAAATGGCCTCCCCCAACCTGCTCTAAGTCCTGTGTCTGCCATCCTCACTTTTATTTTTAACACCTTCCGAATATAACCCAGCCCTGTGAATCACTGCAAAGACAGATAAGCTCACAAACATTCCTACTGATAGTTCTGCTGTATTTTTTCAACTAATGACAGCATCGAGTGTAAGAGAGAGACATAAAACTTTTAATATGACAGGACAGTGTCAGAGCCCTATTAGGATGAACAATCCACATCCATTTTTTTTCTGTGTTGGATGATGATGTTTATTCAGACTAAATGGATGCCCTGCATTTGTGTCTTGGTGTCTGTTGTCTGGCTGTGACAGACTAAGTGCTACAATTCATACAAAATCAGTAATTAAACTGTTGCTAATCCTTGTAGAGGCCATTTCTTCTGTCAGTAACTCAAAATTATACAGCTGGGAGTGCCATTTTAAGTCTTCACTTGACAGGACATTTGCTTATTTGTTTTTTCTCTCCCCTTTTTTTCTTTTGTTTTGTCTGCCAATAGTTGTGTTAAAGAAGAATGGAAAAATATACCCAAAAGTAAGTTTCGGCTTACTGCAATTCAAATGGTCTGAGAGGGAACTAAAATTTAGCAGCTCTTCTTGGCTCCTCGATGGAGCTATCCACCGGGTCTGAAATGTAACACCTTTTTAATGAAATAAACATTTTCCTAATGATCTCAAGTTCTGCTTCATTTTTGGTAATACTTTGGCCACCTAAAAAAGTCTTTCTCAGAGTTAAGTTGGACTAAAAGAGACTCCAAAATGTCATCAGTTCTGTGCTTCTATATCTTCCTTCTGTTTTATGCTGGGGGTTTTTTGTAGATAAAAATAGCTTCGCAGCGTTGACATGAGCAAGGATGATCTGGCTAATAACTTATAAGTCACAAGTCATCAATCACAAGTTATTAGCCAATGAGCACACCCTGGATAATCCTCCTTTATGACTCTTAGAATGACCGAAATTTAGAAAATGGTCTCAGTGTTTTATTCAATGACCCAAAATGAGTGACCGGACCCATAAATTCATCAGGACAATGTTTACAGGTCAGGACTGAGGGCCATAGCCTCAAAGACTTCTCTGGTACAGGAAGCCAGTTTGAAGCCACAAATACTGCTCCCCTGGTGGCCATTAAAAAGAATGCAGGTTTAAGGCACTTCCTTGCTAATATCATTTTCCCGTGATATCTAAAGCTAATAGTTGTATTAACTGTAGTCAAAATCTGGTAAGAGGGGTTATGGATGAAAAAAGGAGAGCTGCATGAGGAGGGCTGTATTGTTTGTTGTTTTCTTTATGCCATTTCCAAGTGTCTGGCTACTTCAGCTTTAACTAAGATTAACAGATGACAATATAAGACAGGTATAAAAGCAACATATTAGAGATCTACAAGCAGGTTTCCTTTCTGTCAAACAAAAAAAGCACATGTATATGTTCACATTTAGGAATATGAAGTCTCTGTTGGTTCATCACATTTTAAATGGTGTAAATCAAAGTGAGGGTGCGAATAAAAGGGAGCTCAAGAGGAAAGACAAATGTTAATGAAAATGTCAACTTGTGCGGTACTCTTGTGTTATTGCCCTCTTTTAACTGTGTGCATACTTATAAGAGTTACTTAAAGTAGAAATAAAAATGTTAATTTCAGTTTGAAGAAACTGCATATATCTATTATGTATCTATATATAAAGCAATTAAAAACTTGCTTCCCTTGGCTCATAGTTTTGTGGATTAGGAAAAAGGCAATGGCCACACTACATAAAATGTAATATGGTCTGTTATCTTCTTTTCTAGAAACAAAACATGCCGAATTTATGAGAAAAGAAACAGAGAAAGGAAAAGACATTCAATTATAATAGAATTATAATCCTAATTCTATGACATGATGAGAAAAACAACATCAGATCCTTATGTTGTTTTAATGCAGAGCAGAAAATGCAAGAAAGGCACTGGAGAAGTAAAAATTGATTAAATCACTTAATAATTGCACCAACCTTCAGGCCTGGAACATCGTCGACACAAGCAGCAGTTTTAAGGACACAATGCAAGGGCTTTGTCTTGCATTCAAAAGAAGCCGAACCTGCAGTCTGAATGTCGTGAGCTGATGCTAATGCAAGCTGCATGAATGTTTGCAAATGAGTGCAATCCCAGTTATTTTAGTGTGCAATGATATATAAAGGGTACATTTGCTCAGCTCTGCCCCTCTTATTTCTTCCTATGGTTGTAAACTTTGGGTTTATATGTTTGCAAACTGCTTACTCTGCAGCATTTTCTCTGAACAACTACACCTTGATTTTGGTTTCCATGCTGCTAACTTGCATTAGCATGTGCTTGCCTTGTGTTAACTATGTGTCAGGCCTTGATCCACTTACCCCGGGGTGAGAGGATGGCATGCACTTGCTGGGAGGGAGGGTATGTTACAGAAGTTTAGGGATGGGAGTTGGGAAGACAAGCACACACCTTCAGTGTGGGACACAGGCAAAGAGATCTCCATGCAAGCAGCGGACTGGGCCTTGCGGAAGGGTGGTCGGCCAGGGCCTCTGCGGGTAAGCCGTGGCCCCTCGGGACCCATCGGAATGCGAGGCTTCCCCGCCGAGCAGGGCTGGGAGGTGGGGCTAGTGCAATGTCCATTGACATGATCTGTAACAACGGCAAAGCATTAGCAAACAACAGAAAGAGGGATATAATTAAACTTTTAAACATATTCTAATTTACTGCTGCATTATCCATCTTCATAAGTCATTTAGTTGTGATGACAAGTGATATAAAAATCAAGGCAAAAATCCTAAAATTAGGGAAGAGAATTTCCAAGGAAATAAATGTTTAAAAGCAAACTCGCAAACCTTTAATTCAGTAGAACACTAGATGACCAATGAAGATGAATATTTTTGCAGTGTAAGAGGAGCAAGCTGATGTTGAAAATTTGACTGCCAACTAGGAAGATGATAGTGAGGGAAAAGGGGAGAGTGAGTGACAAGGGGTTGAAGAGTGGTTTGAAGTAAGTATGTGCAAGGCGGAGATGCTTGGGCAAAAGGAAGATGCAGAGTAAAATTGTGAGTGCAGTTTTATCCAGTCTGTTGCATGAAAGAAATGTGATATAAAACAGGCTCGTTTCATCTCCACTTTGTGTGCCTTTATCTCTGTGAACTGTTAGAAAACCTTGTTTTTAGCGCAAACGATTTCTAAGGCCAGAAGCTTTATGACATCCACAACAAAGCTGCAAATGGAGAAAAAAAAAAGACTCTGCTCTTTTATCCTCTCAAATTAGCACTCAGTTATATTGGTTGGGCTACATATTCATCTATGGACAGCACTGATATGAAAACACTTGTTGCTTTCTGGAATGGCTTTACATGGACTCTCCTCAGGGACTGAGTTTGTTGGAAGCTTTGTCCACGCGTAATGTACACTGTTTGTGAGCAAAACAGTTTGTTTGGAACAAAACCCGGTTAATGAGACAAAGGATTACGAGGACTGGGTGAACTTTGCTGTTCTTTGTTGCCTGCAGCAGACAAAAAAAATGCTGCCAAGACAACCCTAATTACAAGCTTATGATACCTGTGCCTGGGCACTCTCATTCTCACTTGTCTTGAGAAATGAGTAAATAAAACAGAGCCCCCCTTTTATTAATGACCTCCCCATGGGGGGAAAACCCCCCTCAAAAAAACAAGATTAAAAGCATTTGTGGTCGCTGGAATAGACTGACAGAAGCTTCCCACTTATTATTTTGTTTCCTTTGCACTCTGAAAATCGTATATATGGAAACTAGTGGAGCATGCGGATAAACAACATTATGTTAATTTCTAAAAACACTAAACAGTGCTCCCTCTTCACTCTTCGCCTAGTCTTCGGCACCGATCATTCGTCTCTCGTGCCGAGAGAACTCTCCTGTTCAGCTGGTTGCTGCAAAAATGATTCAATTTCAAAGTGAAGATGAAAAACTCCAGGGTGCCACCCAGTCCACGTGCAACACTCACCCAGTTTCACAGCAGGACTGACGAGGCAGTACATGGATTGAAAACTGCAGGTAATATTGGGCCAGACTTTATGATGGCACCGCTGTGGGTCGGGCTTAATGTTTTGTTCTTGTGGATTTCAAACAGAGCTGCAGCAAACCAGTCATTGCCTCGAAAATTTCTGAAGGAAACTGGTACATAGCTGAAAGTACGGCACTGTACCCGTGCACATCCCACACCACCCCCTCAACACACGCGCACAAACGTTACTGCACAAATCCATCAACAGGGTGCAAACACACACATACAAAAGGCACACACAAAGAGGCAACAGACTCAACTGTTTTGTTGTCATACCCCACAGGTTTATATTGTTGCTTTTAACTGGATTTTAACATTTGTACATCATTCAGGGGTATGTTTGCACATGTAACTGTATTGTGAATTGAAATTGTTTTATTTAATGTGTAATGATGATACCAAAGCTAAGATTGTTCTCTTTAAAGTTGGATTTTGACATTTCGGTTTCCCCTCTTCCTACAGGTAAAACATATAACATACAGCTGTCACATAAAGAGAAGTTGTTAAATGACACAAGTAAAAAAAAATAAGTAGGCACATTTTGTGTTAAATAAGCAGACGCTTTGAGAGGCAACAGCATGTGCGGCACTGTGGAAGGAGAGCAAAGGGAAACCTGAGACTGTGATGTGTATGCAGCAGTTACAGGTGTATGAGAGGGAACGCTCAGTATCTGTAATGCAGATGATCCAGTCAAAATGGAAGAAAGACTGTTTAAGAGGGAAATGGTCCAGTTACAATGAGAGAGTGATCCAATACTGCAGAGCAAATGCTGTCAATGGAGGAAAGGTTGCATAAAAATCAGAAGATGGTCCAATCATGATAAAGCGATAGAATGCCTCAAATTCAAATATGGGCATGAGTTACAAATCACCTTTATAAACACTTGCAAAATGTAGAAGGAACAAACACAGAAGATTTAAATCAAAACACACTAAAGGGGCAAAATGGACGAGCACTTTAGGCCGGCAGTCTCATGGGCTGGTTGAACAGGTGGAAGAGTAACAAGGAAACTGAAAGAGGAAAGTTTGAGAAAGAGTAAAAAAATAAAAGTACTAATGCAACACAAAAGCCTAGAAACCATGAGAAAAGCAGAAACTTAATGACTCAAAGGAAATCAAGTGAAAACTGCTGGCTTTCGCCTACCGTACCAAGATCAGTCTTAAGATCTGTTGGCAGACTTAACTTTCTGCCGGGTCCCTTTACTGAAACAAAAGAATAGGAAACAAAGCACCAGTTAATCCCTTCAAAATAAAAAAATATAATAAAAAATAAATAGGAGGGAAAAAAAAAGAGGTGTAATCTAATTTAAACTATGACAAACAAAAGTGCAAAAAACTCAAAACAAACCAAATGGAATTGACTCAAATGAACAAAGAACCAGAACATGCAAATCGGTGCAGTTGCATGTTGGCAGGCATATTTCAAAAATGCATGCTCCACTGTTGTCCCAGGCCAGTGCTCCCAGCCTTTTCTACAAGATTAATGATACCCAATACTGAGCCCGCGAAAAACAAAAACTTTCAAGTAATAACTAGTCAGTTATTAGTCATTTGAAGCAGGTCATCTAATGTGTATTATCTTGTTGAGGTGCAACAAGACAAGAAAGGCTTTTTTTAAAAATTTACTCTGAATGTCAAACTTGAGTCAGAGAGCACACTCCTAAAATCTAGATCTGAAATAACAAAGTCTGTTCCGGTTAAAGCTTCGCTGTGCGTAACGGTGCGTGTAAAATATGACTTTTCTGGGCCTGGGATTTGACATGGAAGCACAAATAAACAGGGTGACACCACAAAGTGTCATTTCAAAAAAACACAGTCAGACACTGAAGGCAACCAAAATAACCACATACACATTTTGCAAGCATTTTGCAGTAAGGAGAGAACTGCAAAGGTCGAACTTGAGGTGTTATGTGTCACAAGGCAATATTTCATTGTTTCTTTGTGCTGAATGATTAACTTGGCGTGGAAGACACGTGGCGTGGTGTATACATGACGCCTGATACACTTCATGACCACAAGGAAAAAGCATGACTTTGAATATGTGTCTTTTGTTAAAACCTATTTTAACGTCATTCAGTGTATTTGCTACAAAGGACGATGCTGGCAGCTGAGTATCGAATGCGATTTTGATGGAAAATAGTGAAAACTGGCGTGGCACAATGGTCTAACTGAACTTCTCAAATAATTAATTTCTGTTTCCATTTCTTCCAGGAATCAGCGTGGACTTTTGCTAATGCGATCACAGATGAGGTGTGCGTGTTTGTGTGGTGTTCATAATAAACCATAGTCACCAGATGCTGCTGCAACCATATAAAATGTGCAGTGTTAGAGATACAATGACAGGAATTATGTTCTCATAATAAACCTGTTGCACACAGATGGTTCCTCTGTTTAATAGCTCAGTGGCTGCATTAACACATCATAAAATGTATTTTAATCAAAATAAACCAGTGGGACTGATCTGAGGAGCCAAAGGGTTGCTCACCGTGGAATGAATATTAACCAACTAGGCACTGCATGTATTGTAATTCATTACCTTTGGTTTTTAACCACAGAACCACTTTTCACTCCATGCTTACTGAGCATATTATGCTGACTGTGGTTAGATGAGCAAGATCCAAGTTTAGTTTCCAAAGAGGCATCTTTAAAAAAATTTTTTTTTTACCATAAGTCTGGTATTCTACATCATTTTTATGCATATTGTGTATTAAAACACACGTATGACAATAACTGATGTTGGACTAGCCACATTCATGACCTCAGCACTCTGTTCATTACTCCATGATTCATTCACAAGCAGCAGCAAAAATGAAGGCAATATTTTCTACTTGTTATTCAGCCGCGGGTGGGATCTTTAAAGTTGTTTTTGTGACCCTGTAAGTCCCTGCTTTCTCTCTGGAAGGATAAAACAGTTGCAACATTTAGATATTTTTCACAACGTGATCCTCAGCATTGCTGTTTTTCTCTTCTGTACCAGCTCACAGTAGGCAAACATCTTATTTGTCCATAGAGACAGGAAGCACAAGTGAAATAACAAAAATACCTTTGAAAAAAATATCGGTGGCCTGATGGCCCAACCACATAACTGCATTGTCTGTATTGAATTGTATATTGCGTATTGTATTCCCTCTAGCCGTCCAGGCCTCTGTTGGGTATGACACCAACAAAAGCTTCCAATTTTCCTGCTTGTATTGAAGGCAAAATGGCAGTAAAATATATGAAGTAACTCTTTGTTGTTGTTTTTTAACTCACACACAAAATGTATTTTGACCAAATCATAGTAATGTATGGAGTGCTGACATCCCAAATAAGGCTAACGTAGGACTAAAGTCTGATTAACACTGAGACACTTAAAAACATACAAAGCAAGCTGAAGTCTTATTCATCAGCACTGCAACAGGCCACATAGTGGGCTCCATGCAGTTAGTTGGAAACAAGACAGTGATGAATGTTAGCCAAGAGGACAACAAGATAAGACCGTGGATTTATTGACACACAGACAGAAAGAGGCAGCAAAAGAGACCCCGGGTGCCATAGCCAGGTAAAGGAGCATGTTGTCTTTTAGATGTGTGCTTCTGGTGAAGGCATGATGATTAATGTCACAGAGAATGAAGCACTAGTGTCATTGATGAGTGAGGAGAAGTACCCAGCTGGAATACAACCCCTTCCTCTTCCTAAGCCCATCTGCTTTAGCAGCATTACAGGATGATGAAAAATCCAAAGTCTAAACTCAGATCTGGCACATACAACATCACAACTTCTACCCCCTGCGGCTCGGGCAGATAGACAACGCACAACCAGCAGTCATCTGCACAAAGCATGGAGCACACTGACAAAGCAGCCACAGTCTATGCCTAGAAACACAGTCTCTGTAAGCTCGTTTACACTGCAAGCAACTTAATGGTCTTAATGGTGGTAATACGTCATCGTGCTGTGGCAGATTGTGTTCTGAGAGGGTTCAATTGCATTTGTGATTCATGTTAATGATTTTTTTTTCATTTTCAAATACTCAGTGATTCTTTGAAAAATGTATAGCTGCTTTGTGTTATTTTTTCACTGCAGAAATTGTTCATGACAATTTTAACGTCTAACCAACCTACAGTATGAGTCACTGCTGCAACAGCAATAGCGAGAACCCTCTTTTCACCTGCCACCTGTATTTTTTATATATAGTTTGTTAACTTTCTTTTAAAATTTCCATCCGCCCCAAAGAAAGGCTGTTAAATGACTTTTTTCAGCTTCTTATACCCAACACTTGCACTAGCCAAGGAAATATGTATTGTTGTGAAACTTGGGGAAAATAGCTTATTCTCTTTGGCCAATGATCATGAAAAATTATTCCATGGCCAGTTTCTTTTTAAAAAGGATGAATACGTTAAATTTATTACCTATGCTTCCCCACTTGTCTGTAAAAGTTTGGGAAATGATTCAGCTTCTAGTATCTTGCTGATAGTGTTGCTCACAGTATGGAAGCAGAATTAGCATGCAGGTGCAACATCAAATCAACAGCCTGTCCAAAACCAAATTATTCCCTCTCACTTATTCCATTATTGCCATACAAAAAAAATAAAGAAAGAAAAAAAAGAAAACAAAACAAAACAAACAAACAAACAAAAATCCAAGCAGGGGTCCACGAAGAGGCTGAGATCCATGAAAAACTCCTTCTCTTACCATTGTCCAATAAGTAAAAGACTGGACTGCAGTGGCTGGCTCTCAGACTGGCCACAGGCTCTGGCAGGACGCGTGGGTCATTGTGAAGGGAGGTTGGGTAATGAACTGGAACAGGAGATCCAACAGAACAGACATAGACTTTTCAGGGCAACAGGGGAGAGACAAACACATTGGGTGAACTGGGGAGAAGAGAAACTTGCAGGTAATAGGAAGGAAACAACTGTGAGGTTATGAAAAAAAAAGGCTTAATAAGAAGATTGAGAACGGCACTATTCCACTAGAAGTACGACGATTCGAAGATTACATACTCACAACCATTACCATAACAAACAACAACAACAGCACTACTACTACTACTACTACTACTACTACAGCTACTTCTACCACACCAGAGGCCCGTACTACAACAGGATTTGGGCTTATCTGGGTAACTTCAGGGTTAATCCTGGGTTTTCAGTATTACGAAGGCAGTTCACTTCTTAGCAGGGTACATCGCCATGGCAGCTTATGTTGCAGGCCTAACCAGGTTCTGTTTGAAATTAGAGATCAGCAGGTATGAAATCACCATTTATTGACCAATCAATTCTCCTGAAAATAATGTCATAATTCCTTGAAGATCCCTCGGACCTCCGCGTGCAGACAGTAAGACTAAAGTTTTTCAATAGTGTCTTTCCCTAATGAGCATCAGTAATTATATAGATTCTTAGATGTTACTAATAATAATAATAACTAAAGCGGTCTTATTCCATTAAATTAATGGAATAACAGCTGTAGACTAATCCATCAGATTCTCCTGCGTCTTACTGATAGAACTAAACTATTGATGCCCGTTAACTTGTCAGCTTTATTAATAGAATGATAGCAGGTCTTTTCCAGTCTTTCTGACCAAAGTGTTTAAAGCTCACACACATTCACACAGCACTTTTAATGCTACTACTGTACAGGACTTCTCCAATTATAGACACTCATACTGCAGATTTCTCTGCAGCAGCTGTGTTGCTTTCATGGTAAACAGATGGTACGTACATTACGCTTTTCTATTCAGTTTGAGCACTCAAAGCGCATTCTTACCACAAACCTCATTCACCCATTTACACACACATATTCATACAAGTGTTTTTTCTCTGCCTAAGCACTTTTAACCTAACAGTCACACACTCGCACTCCGATGGATGTATCGGGGGCAACTTGGGGTTCAGTACTGTATCTTGCCCAAGGATATTTGAACATGCAGGGTGGAGGAGCCAGGGATCAAACCAGTGACATTCTGATAAGTAGATGACCAACTCTGGCCCACTCGACTCTACTCTGGTCAGATGCTGAAAAACCTTTCATGTGAATGTGCTCCTAGCTACTGTAGATTGATAAATCCTGGGTTAACTTATTGACGTAATAAACATCTTCTGTGACTGTTTAGCCTAATTGCCAGGTATTCTAGGCAAGTTAAACTTGCTTCATAGTACAGGGCCCAGATTACGACTATTACTGAAAATACTACCACTACTATTTTTTAACTTGCATTCAATTTCTACTGTCTTCTCCTCTGCATATAGCCAGTCATCCAGCTTCGTTACATAAAAATACAAGCGATACTTTTATGTTCACACAAATAAAAAGTCATAAACTGACCATTTAATTGTTCTAATACTTGATATTGATAATGACTTTTTAAAATCTCATCAGTCATGAGTAACTTTACTATTGTGCTCTGCTCATGTTTGTTACCCTGAGGCTGCCACTGTGGCTAAAAAACCCCTTCTGACCCCTTGTGCAGATATATGACTGATTGGTACTAGTGGGAACATTGACAGTGGACATGCACTGCTGACAGGCTGCTGAGCTGGCCAGTTGCTGTGCCTATTTTAGTAACTCTAAAACTAAGTGAACACTCTTTTTAAAGCCATACATAAAGATAAACATATGCAATATAGAGAAAGATAATGTGTGATCTTGGAATCTCAAAACTGGAACTCATAGATTCCAACATGAAAAGACATGAAGTTTGATGGGAAGACTTACTGGCTACAGTGCATTTAAAGAACATATATATTCACTGGCCACTTAATTACGTACACATATTTAACTGTACTTTAACACAAATATTTATTAAGTCAGTCTCATGGCAGCAACTCAGTCCATTTAGGCATGTAGACATGCTCAAGAGGACCTGCTGAAGATCTGACTCAGGATCAGAATGGGGAAGAGAGGCCATTTAAGTGGCTCTGAATGTGGAGGTTTCAGAAACTCAAGATCTACTGGGATTTTACCACATAAACATCTCCAGGGTTTACAGAAAATAGAGTTTACAGAAAAAGAGAAAATATCAATATCCAGTGAGTGGCGGTTTTCTGGGTGAAAATGCCTTGGTGATGCCAGAGGTCAGAGCAGAATGGCCAGACTGCTTGAAGTTGATAGGAAGGCAACAGTAACTCAAATAACCACTCATTACAACCACACATGTCAAACCTTGAAGCAGAATGGCTACAGCAGCAGCAGAAGACCACACTGGGTACCACTTCTCGTAGCTAAGAACAGGGAACTGAGGCTACAATCAACATAGGCTCAACAAAGCTGCACAATAGAAGATTGGAAAAACATTGCCTGGCCTGATGGGTCTCAATTTCTACTGCGATACCCAGATTGTAGGGTCAGAATTTCTTGTAAACAACATGAAAGTATAGCTTCATCCTACCTATTATCAATGGTTCAGGCTGCTTGTAGGGCTGAAATGATGTGGGAGATATTTTTTTGGCACACTCTGGGCCTGTTTGTACCAACTGAGCATTGTTTAAACAGCCACAATCTACATGTAGTGAAATGGAAGACTTGCATCACAGATGTGCAGCCAACAAATCTGCAGCAACTGTGTAATGCTATGATGTCAATATGGATCAAAATGTCTGAGGAATGTTTCTAGCACCTTGTTGAATTTATGCCACATTGAATTAAAGCAATTCTGAAGGTCCAACTTAGTACTAGTAATGTGCACCTGTACCTAATAAAGTGGCCAGTGAGCTTATATCATATGTTGGTCCTGTTTTTGTATAATTGTTTGTGCACAACAAACACACACAGCTTACACACTTGACCTCAGGTTAACAATATGCGAGCTATTATGGAGCTGGTGATATCAGTGAGGAACGCTGTTCATCACAGCTTTTAAAACTAGAGCACACAATATCATCGTTTCATTTTATGATTATCACAGTATTATTGCAAAAAATACATCTTGGGGGTGGTGGGGAGTTTTTTTTTTTTTAATGAACTGCATCTTAATTTGCTAACTATTTTTTTTTCCATTTTATGGTGGATTTTAAGTATATTGGACTTATTGGTGCTGTATTTTGCTATTGGTATATATGTATTATTAGTAAAATGCTGTGAAACCCCAAGCTGAAACTGATTAAATCTGAATCAGATGGTAGTTTTGATGTGATTTTTGAGACCCATTTTACCCCTTCAAACATTTCTTACCATACTTCAATTTTTTTTAATATTATTAGTTTTTGTACTTTACACACAAAAACAAACAAAAACCTCACAAGTGACAGGAGTTCATTCAATTTCAAGGAGTGATTAAAGAAATATATTAGTGCATTTAAGCTTGAGATGAACTTCTACTGTAATTAATTCAACATAATCTCCTACAGGTTAATTAACAGTTATATAATCGATATGTTTTACCCCAAGCAGGGTTTAGTTGAAAAACTGTATTTAGGCTTATTTTAAATTTTATCAAAGCCCGAGTTGCATCTCACCTTTCCCCTCGAGTGCTCACTGCTAAATATATCCTGCGGGGTCAGGC
Organism: Cichlasoma orientale; assembly: GCA_034780415.1. Lineage (NCBI taxonomy): Eukaryota > Metazoa > Chordata > Actinopteri > Cichliformes > Cichlidae > Cichlasoma > Cichlasoma orientale. The sequence goes on along the minus strand of JAVDPK010001750.1, from coordinate 41,757 downwards.
ACCGAACACACTGGTGTCTTGTCTTGTTAGTCCATTTTTTGAAGGGCCTGGTCAAGCCCTGCTACAGCTACATGTCGCATAATGCTCCCAGAGGAAATTTAACACATAACCCCAAACCAAAACAACAGACCTCAAGACATTAAAAAGAAGACAACAGGAAGGATGTGAAGGGAGACAGCTTTCAGGCAGAAGAAGGGCCAATTACTGGGCCTAATGACAAAAGAGAGACAGGAAAAAGGTCAGGAAAAAGAGGGGGAAAGATGTGTTAAGTAGTGAGAGAGAAGCTCGCTGTTATTGACACACAGTGTGAATCAGGACGATGGCTGGCTCCTTTAATAAGCTGTCCACAGTCTGTTTATGGCGTTGAACAGATACAGCACAACAGGTATGCTAGGGACAGGTAGACAGCCTCTAATGGCCACATAGCTGAAGTTGATATTCAGCAGGAGAAAAAAACCATGAACTCTACACCTGTCAAGAAGAGCACATTCTAAGCGTCCTCATTTATCTGTGGGCATAACAAGTTTTAATATATTTTACATCAGTACTGCATTAATATGGAATAGGTTTTAACCTGATTTAAGTGACATTTTAAGTCAGGCTGCTCTGCTCTTAGCCGTTGTTAACATTTCTTTCTTATAATTATGAACCTGCTGAAGCCGTGATATCCAGTGGAGCAAAAGTGCACCTTCTCCTTCCCCCCTCAAGTGGGTAAGTGTTAAAGTGAATCAGACACAATCATGCTGTGTCATGCTGCATCTTCCCATGTGCTTTTCATTCATCTCTCTATAATTCTTCTCCTTTTCCATCTCTTTAATTAACAAATGGCAGGCCTGTAATGGGACAAAATGACCATGACCTAGTCCACATCACAATGCTGAAAGACTCCCTGCCACAACAGCAAAGAACATCTTGTCCTGGTTCTGTCATTCTGTTGTTATTCTCTCTCCTTGGGAGGCTCAAAGGCAAGGCTGAAGAGTACATGTGAGAACAAACAAAAAGTGTGCGTCCTGTGTGCTTGACAAAACAAATACAGGAAATCATGAATGCACAGCTGCTGATTAAAATACTTAAACAGCAAAAGATTTTGGATAGCTGAATTAATGATGAATTCATATTCATACTGCATGCAAAATCTGTTCTAAGGTAAAGCAGTAAGTCTGAAGCATAAAAATGCATTTGGTAGGGTTTTGCATTCAGTTACAAACCAGCAGTTTGAATGAATTGGGGAAAAAAATGTTTACCTATGTGCTAAATTTGCTAATAATTAGTTTCAGTTCATGCAAATTTTGCCCCTAGGAACTTCCCAGCAGATTACCAGTTCGATTACACAAGAAGATTTTATGATGTCACTAAAAAAAAATATTGGCGATTTTGTTTTTAGTATTTGGTTCCATCTTTCCATTTATATAAATTGTCTCACTTGAGAGGCCACAATTTCAAGGCTTGAACCCATGAGGCCCATGTGGATACAGTCTGACAGGGCAACATATAGCAAAGGGGCAACCACCCCTTAGGACAAGAGTAAAGGTTTGGGGCATTTTAAATCAAGACCATATGGATGTGTTCTGGCAAAAATCAGAGAAACTTGTGTCTCGAGGGGGGAAAAAAATCTGAGTACAGTATTTGCACAAAATGCCATCCTTCTTCTTCAGCTTTTCCACCATTCACATTATATATATTACACAAAGACCAACTGCAACCAATCGTTTATTCTCTGCTTAGTTTAAAGAGAGAATATTTTCAGCCTTTAAACACTCTCCACTTCTTCCTTCAAGATCACAGTTTCCCTTGATTTGCATGACATAATTGCAAAGAGTTTCAAGGTATCAAATTCCTTGAATTTCTCTATGTCCTTTCAATTGTCTGACTGCTATTTCTGAAGACTAAAAAATATATTCTTCTTTTGCTTAAAAGCCACCTGAAAATCAGCCATCAAGGTAAACATTAGAAGGGATGTCATACAGTTACAAAAATTGCTTTCAAGTCTGTACTTGTATTGAAGCTGAAAAAGGTTCTTCTCTAATACCTTCCAGGTTTTATAAAGATTACCTGATTGTGGGGTGCTTTTATCCACTTTCAAGGAAAAAAAAAATACCCGGGCACCTCAAAAAAATAAATAAAATAAAAAAGAAATACTATCAATTCTGCATTTTCTATTCTCTATTTTTATTTTCCTTTATCTGTTACATAAGAGGAAGATTCTGAATCAAACACGAGGCATCACATTTAATATATTTTGGTTGGTGTTATACTGAGTAGTACCTGAAGCCTTACAAACCAGGAAGCGCCTCGAGGACACAGCATGCCCGCCTGGCAGTGTCTTAAGCACAGATTTACACATGCTTACACACTCCCTGCATTTGCTGAGGTAGTGTTTCCTATGAGACACACAAAAGCACCTGCTGGGAAATGTTCTCATCTCTCTCTCTTTCTCTTCATCCACTATGCATTTCCGCCTCATTGTCTTCAACTACACAGATCTCATCTAGAAATAAACTTTCATCTATTGTATGATGTTATCTTCTGTTTGGAGACATTCATTAGCAGCCATTTTCAATGCAAATTCTATCATATCTAAAATTATAGTTCCAAAGTGTGACTATGAAACTCGATGCCAGTGACAAGACGATGAGTATGACTACAAACATCAAAGACATTTACATTTTAGATTTGATCACACCATTATCCTCTAGGAAGCATGTCTGTTCCATTATACAGTCACATGAAAAAGAAAGTTTTCCCAGAGCTCTGTGCAGTTCTGGATTTTGGGTTACTGCAACATTTTGATTCATTTCATTTTCAGCCGTTCTGTTGTAGATTTCCTGGTGTCCTTGGAATAATTGTCCTGTTGGATGACCAAATTTTGGCCAACCTTTAGCTGTTGGACTAATAGCTCATGGTTGATTCATTGCCTGCAAGATGCCCAGGTCATGTTGCTGCAAAGCAAGCCCGAATCATCACCCCTCCACCACCATGTTTGACAGCTGGTGTGAGGTGTTAGTGCTGTGTTTGTTTTTGGCTATGCATTACGGCCAAACTTCTCCACTTTGGTCTTGTTTGTCCAAAGTACATTGTTCCAGAAACACTGTGGTTAGTTCAGGTGCAACTTAGTAAACTAAAGCTGTGCTGCAACCCTTCCAAACACTCTTTTTCTAATTGTACTGTGATAGACTTTAATGTTTAACATGCTAACTGAGGCCTGCGGAGTCTGAGATGTAGCATTTGGGTTTTCTGCAATTTCTCTGAGCATTGCACAGCCTGACCTTGGAGGAATTAGCTAGCACGTCCACTCCTGGGAAGATTATAGCATTGTATTAACGCACACCTGAATGCTCCAGACAATCAAACGAGAATCAAACGGTCAAAACTTCGCCTTACATAGAGGTGGTCACACTGTCTCACTTAATTGACTGTGTTTGATTAGCAGCACCTGGCTGCTACTTACCTTTTGAATTCCTATGGAAACAGTAAGGGTGTACTTTTTAACAGGACTGAATGTGAAAGCTTTCTTCTTCACATGACTGTACATCCTCTTGTGTTTAGTACAAGTAAAGTACTGATAATATGCTAGCAAATTTAAAATTGAAATTAAAGGTTTTTTTAATAAGTCACTGTCGATTATACAAAATAAACATCTCTGAAAAAGCCTGAGAACACAGGCCTTGATTTTATAAAATGATGATGTTACAGCCGCTTATTAATATGCACTACTGCGACCAGCTAGTTCAATGTTAGTTTAAGATAAGCATGTCAAAGAAAAAGGAAGAGTAGATGAAAAGCGTGGTGTTTTTTTTTTCTTCTTTACCTTTGTGAAAACACAGTCACTACACAACTTTGGAATAAAGGACACTCCAGCTGTAAACGGTAACAAACTGCATCAGATAGACCCCAATATACAATAACCGTTCCTACTAAATTCTGGGGTTATTGCACTTCTTTTCAGTACTATGGTAATTTTGGACTTCCATATAACAACACTGAACAATAGCTGTCGTTTTAAAAGTCTGCCGTTCTCACCGAGTGAAGATGATCTGGTGATGGTGCGAGGTGATCACAGGCTGTAATTCAAGTTTAAAGACAACAGCATCCCATCCAGCAAAGTTTCACAGTGCCAATCACAAGACATTTGCATTCAGGGAAAACGGATTTGGTGGCTGCCGGTGCGTCGGTGTAAGTGTGTGTGTAAGCAGGTTACCTGAAGTGGGCGACTTGCTTCTCTCCATGTCAATCGACTGCTGGTTGTCAGTGAGTTCAGTAAGGCCTGCAGCAGCCGAAAGGAAGAAGAGGTAGCACACACAGTGTGTCAGATTATTTGAACCATGTCAGTCATACCGATTTAAAAGGCGTTTGTTTGGTAGATGTCAGCCACGCAAAACCCAAAGAAAGAGAACAGCAATCTTTTGGGTATCACCTTGGTCTTACAATCAGTCCCCAATATTACATTATTATACATAAAGATATGATTTTATGAGGTCACGCTCTTTACTATTAGGGAATATTTGCTCTTTGCTTTCCCCATCCATCCATCCATTATCTTTCGCTTATCCAATTTAGGGAATGTTTATTAGAATTCATAGTGTCTTCCATGAGCAGAGTGGCTGATTACTGATGTGACCTGCACTACAATTTGTTAAAAATATAGCACTTTTTTTTTTTTTTAAATCAACCAGCTTTGCATTAAATGCCTATAGTTAGGCATCTAAAGTATGTAGTGCAAATCCCATGATAAAATGACATATATAGTCAACATACAGAAAACACACAAAAAAATTTCGAAAACAGGATCATATTCAATCTGATCACATGCAGCAAGCACGAGCCCAAATGAAGTCATACCTTTTCCTTTTGTAAAAACTGCCACAAACACTGAGATTTTTTAAATTCTTATTCTTATTCTATTAAGTCTGACTACAGACGTGGGGTGTTTTAAGCAGCATTCATTATGGACTTACTAATAACCTCACTGAGTCATCACAGTTCAAAAAGATTTGACTTATTTAATTATTTCACATCAGTCAAAGGTTCCACCAAACGTTCCTAATGCTAATTTTCGTTCAATAATTTATGCTGACTTTACAAAAGAGATTGAAAGGCACTCTCATTAAACCTTTACTGTAGAATAAAATTAAGAATTCCTTTGTAAGCATCAACAAAAAGTGCACATCATAGTTTCAGTAAGAAGGCGGCTTTCACCCCTCTAACTATGCTTTAGTTAAAATATACATCACATGGATAATTTATTATTTATAACTGCCCTTACTTAACTGTCTCAAAGTAGTGGCTCTCCTTCTGCAAAGGACATACTGTTGGACATGACTGGAATAGGGAAAGTTTTGCTGGTGATATTCTGCTATAAGTTCAGAAAGGGCCAGTTTTATTCCAGTCATCTCTTTGGTTTGTCCCTTTGCTTTGAGTCTGTGTCAGTTTTTGTGGCAATCATCTGTACCAAACACGATGTCCTACTATGTTCCATCAAAACACCAACCCGCCGCCCCATCCCACCTGCACACACACACTGATTCCCCTGGCCTTTAGGAAGGCCCGACTTACTCTGATAGGATGTACGGATCCTTTTCTTTGAATCTGAATAAAAGTTAGACAGGCCGCGCATGCAAAACTCTGTCAGGCAGGCCCGCATGCCCACACCAGCAGCCACAGAGTCACCAAAAGTAGGAGAAGGAAGAGGAGAAAGAAGATGGTAGGAGTGGTGGAAAGGATGGCAGGTGGAAATAAAGAGTGAGAAGTGTAGGCAGAAATTTAAGGCAAGAAAGAGATCAGAGAAACAAAAGAGAGGTGGCAATGTAAGTGAGGTGGGACAAAGGTAGAATGGCAATAATGGTGGAACAGTGAAAGAAGAGGAAAGAAAGAAATAAGGTCATAAGAAAGAATGTTAGTAAGAGTGGATGAACGCATGAGGATAGAAGGGTGGATGAGGAATAAAGTTTAGGAGGGAAGGAAGGGGTGGGGAGAGAGAGGAGGCAAGGGGAGAGAGAAGAACACACAGGCTTAGAGTGGAAAGTGAGAGCAAGCAGCAAGTGAGATAGTGTCAGGGAAGGGCAGACAAGAAATACCCGCTACTCCAGCAAACCCCAGAATTGCTGATGTCATTGGTCATTTGCATAAGAACCACTGTTAGCAGGGAACATGTCATTACTAACAAAGTAACATTCAAACAAATCTCTTGCTGCGCCAAGTTTTGGTTGTTATATAATAATTTGTATTATGACTAGGGAAACAATACTTAAACACCATTCTAAGAATTAAATCCCCCACATTTGACTACTATATTGAAAATGTAGTATATACATACACATATGTGTGATGACAACAGCTAAAAATGTGGTGGAAAGTACAGAAAACTGTTCAAACTCTTCACTGTTCAAAAAGACACTGAGTAAGCACTATGTATTGGCCTTTTGACTGTGTTTTTAAAGTTTTGTCTTCGGTATTGTGTGAACTCTAGCACAGTAAGTGCTTCAGATCAGAACACCACCACCTGCGGTACAGAAAAGGGCATATTTGCCCGCTTCTATTTTCCCTTCTGGCTCCACATTGATTTTAAAGACCTAGCACAGGGTGCAACAGCATATAAAAAAGTTGACTCCAAAGCCCAAAATCACCCCCTTCACATACTCATATTCCCCTCCTCCTGAGTATCTAAAATGTTTTCAGCTACACCTGTGGGAATTACGCAATAAAAAAAGTACTTGCTGCAAGGACTTCAGCCATCTAAAATATTAAACCATTAGAAGTTAGCATCTGGTCCAAAAAAGATATGGCTTGTATTTTATACAATAATTACTAAGTGGTGGGGCTGAATATCTTTTAAGCACATTAAATATAAATAATATGCTTCAGAGACCATCACCAGCCAAGATCAGCAGCAGACAAAAGGGAGTCAGGGATCGGGAGGTACAGCAAGACCTCTGTGGCTTTTGACTACAGATCTGTGCTCAAGCAGGACTAAGAACAGAACAGACAGAGAAATCAAATGACAACATGCACAATAATGCCCATGTGGAATGACACGCAACCTGTTTACATGCACTTCATATCATAGTGCAGATCTATGACAAGCATATTGAGATGGGCAGATGTCTTTGTATTTGTATGTTACCGTGTGACAGAAAAAGAAGAAAGAGAAGGAGGAAACAGTTCAGCTGAGCTAGGCTTTTAACTGCTAAGTGACTGTGTTTTGACATTTAATTGCTCGACTACAGTTAGGAATTTCCTGTACGTTCAGTATTAAGATTGGACCCTTTGAATGTCAACTATTTATTTCTTATCATAATACAGGATTATGCATGTTCAGATTCAGAATAATAATGGTATCATGATGCAGCAGCGATTCTGCAATCTTTGATACGTAACAAGACAATCATCTACGGTACAGCAAAAAATCTGTGTAACAAATACAGAAAATATAAAAAGGCAAAAGACTTATTCTGTGCACGGTGGTGTTATAGTGTGTATTATCATTATTATTCTGTTTTCAATAAGTACTAATTTGCTTTCTCCGCTCTTTGAGAGTTTCTTCTTCTTCAGTTAACTTCAGGTCACTTTACCTTCATTAATTTAATAAGTAAGACCACCACTAACCAGAGGGCTACTATAAAAAATTCTGTTGAAAATGGAAAGTTATTCTCAGTAATTGATATTTATTCTGCAGCAGCTTTTAATGCTGTGCCTAAATTTTGAAACTTCACCACCCTCCCGCCTGCCCGACAATACACCATCAGCATACACCATACACCATTTTAAACTGAGGGGTAAATACTACCTTAAAAATGCTCTACTTTCCATCACTATTCATCACTATTTAGCACATGAGCAGTGGGATCGATTAAATTTTCGGGAAATATAATTAAACTGTTTAACTGTTTTCAGATTATTCTCATGTACTAGATCAGAATAAATAGAAGAGACAGAAAGAGAAGAAGACAGAAGAGTAGAAAATAGATGAGATGCAGTAGTCCGGATGCTGTGATTACATTACTGGCACCTGATTCTGCAGATGTCCACTGAGTATTAGTAGTGCATGTGTATGTGTGTGGCATTATCCTAGGTGTGTGTGTGTGTGTTACCTGAGGTGGACTGCCTGTTCCTGCGGGGGGAACGGGTAAGGCGCTGGTAGGGGTCGGTGCTTCCATACAGATCCAGTGTCGACATACATAATATGACGGTTTTTTGCAAGTAGTCCACCACCGCTAGGCCATTACAATTCCCAAACGCCAAACTGGACACAAACACAAAATAAGGAGGCACGGGAAAAAGCATAGACACATAAAGACATTCACTCAGTTAATTTCGCTGACATTAAAGTTGTGATATGAAGCATGAAAAACACTGTGAAATTAACCGTGATAGTCTGCTTTTATATCACATTGCTAGTGATGCTGTTTTTCTAATATTGATACCATAATTTCCACAAGACTGAGCATCACCTGTTACCCACTGCCACTACAGAGCCTCAGGATGAAATGATGGGAGAAATTTGATGACATTAATTTGTCTTTGTAGCAGACAATACTTGCAACAATCAGTGGTTCTTCAACTGAAAAGCTGAAATAAATTAAAAAAATAATAGAAAAAAGATTATTTGTGTAGCACTTACCAAATCATACAATAAACAAACAAAAGAATAAATTATAAAAACAATTTGCAATTTAGCAAGATTCATGTGCAACATCAGAATAAACATAAGAATAAGATACGATGTGACTCCATAGTAAAAAATAGATTAAGATAAAGTTTAAAAGTTTAAAAAAATTAAATGATAAAATGGGGGTAAGCTAAGAATGTCAAAAATATAAAATCTATAAGAAAATTTATAAGAAAGCCCTACAATATAAATGAGTCTTTAGCTGTGATTTTAAAAAGGACACTGACAAAGCGAGCCAGAGTTCCTCAGGCAGGTCATTCCCCGACTGAGGAGCCTTACAGCAAACACTTGATTGCCTTTTTTCTTTAACCATGAGGTGGGAACAGTTAGCAGTGCACTGGTAGGTATGGGGACTGCAGTTTCCATATGTATTCTGGAGCCAGGTCATGAAGAGCTTTAAAAGTAATAAGTAAATCGATTCTAAAAGTAATGGGCAGCCAGTGTAGAGTCAGTAAAACTGGAGTAATATGCTCAGTTTTCTTGGTTCTCGTAAGACGTCTGGCTGCTGCATTTTGACCTTGTTCATATGTTTCTCAAAAGTAACATTAGAAGCAAATATAACCTTCAGAATTTTACCTGAACTGATAAAGGACCAACGGAGGACTTAATGCTGCTTCTGGCACAGAATGAAAGTAGTACATATTGGTTAGACAATTTGTAAGATTAGAGAGTTTCATGAGTGTGTGGATTTTACTGGGAGGCAGGGCTCCCAGTAAAATCCACATAGTCTAGCAGTGGAATGACAATGAAAAACTGTGCCATGTACTCTATGCAAACACTACAAAATGAGCAAGTGAAAGGGAGCAGCTGCCAAACCTCTATTTCCATCCATTTGGAACAAGCAACACTTAAGCTACAAAGAGTAAAAATGTCGAAAGGCAAGGCAAAAAGCCGTGTTAATTAAAAAAAAATATTTGGCAAGGACAAGACAGTCCCAGGAGCTGCAGCACAATTATAAGTTTCATTAAATCATCTAAGGTACAAAACATTTTATTAAGACTTTAGTAAGTTTTAAACTTACTTAAGTCGAAACTTCTCTTTTATCTCAGAGCAGAGGAGCCAGAGTTGAGTCATTACTGTGACTTTAGCAATAAGAAAATAATAAAGAAAGAAGAAGGTGAGGTGTTTTTATGTTGCAGTTTCATCACTCCTTTACAGCTCAATCCTTCTCCTGACTTTCACAGTTGTCAGCGACACACAAACGGTATTCCACTCTCACCAATATTCTCAGTTGTGATTTAGGGAATGTTTTCATAATAGTGCAGGTAAAAGAAGAGTCTAAATGAGAAATGGGAGAGTGTGCATGTGTGCTGCTCAGTATGTGAGAGAGACAGCGAGAAGAAGAAACTAGATAATCAATTCCTGCAATTTCACTTAAGCTATGAAAAGCTTTAGAGGAGAGATTCAAATGGTGCCACTTGCCTTGACCTGCAGAGAGCTTTTTAAAAAGACCTCTGCTTTTATTGGTTTCTTCAGATAAAGCTTCTATTCACAGCAAAGCCAGACAAGTGGTCTTAAAACCTTCTGAGCTCAGGAAGTCAATCGACTCCTGTTTGACTTCAGAGCAGCATATAATTATTGTGAATTTTTAAAAGTTGAATATTGATCAAGGCCTTTTCCAATAAGTCCCTTTAAAATTATTACAGTAACACATTATAGACCAAAAGGAGCTAAAAGAAGATAAAGTGTTTGTTTCTTCTTCTTTCTACTGCTTGTCACAAGCATCCTTAACTCACTTACTTTATTCAGTGCTATGACTATGGTCACAGGACATATGGCGTTTTTCTCGGCTTGGCTTGCAGGTGTTAAATTTTTCAAGAAAACACGGGAAAACATTTAAATAATGTGGTCACGGTACATTAATTGCTGACAGTAACAGCAATAACACAACCCTTACACATGCCACATTATACCGTTTACAGCCGCCCTGCACCTTACAATATTATATAGTATAAATTAATACATATAGCAAGTCATATCAGAATTTTTGTAATAGTTCACAAAAGCGCAGATACGCAGACCAAGGGCAAACTATGGATCTGAAATGTGTGTTTTAAGTAGGTTTAAGTTTTAACCACAGTCAAACTCACCCTTTTTTTTGATACCACCAATATTCTTCTGTTGCAACTTTAATATGGAGAAGTATGAGGTGCTTTGCTGCATTTAAACTACACAAACCAGCCATTTTCAGCCTTGAAATGGCAGCCACAATGTTCTTGGTCTCTACTGTGCAATTTTGGTGCAGATTCCACTATTTGTTTCACTGCACTTCACAATCATGCTTTTATTGTGCAGTGATGGCTCTAGTTATTGGGGACTGCCAAACATGTGGAAATGGGAAGAATTACAGATACAAGCCCACTGTTTGCTAAATGTTCCTAATTTAGAATGATAAATGGACACACAGTTGGGGAGGAAGTCCAGCAGACAGACAAATTGTTATGCATCTGGAAACTCACAGGCCATAGGCTGAGTTGATGTCCAGGCTGGTAATCTGTTGTGGAGGTTCACCATCTACCCAGAGGAGCTGGATGACCAACTCTGATTGGTAACCAGGAGGAACCCGAACCACCCGGTCCTTCACCCTGAAACAGATGTGGAGGATAGGTTTTAGTTCCGCTGTTGGTCATTTAAAAAAAAAAAAAAAAAAAAACACTGAGCAAATATCAACAGCTAATGAATGCAAAAGCAATGCAGACTGCAGAATGAGGGTACAATTTACCCTGAAATACTGTAACATCTTAGTTATATTTACTGTACAAGTTAAACATGGTGGCATGGTTTAGGATCCCGGTCGAGTGATGGGCTCAGAGAGAGTTATTAGACCATTGTCTACCACCAGAATGACTTTAATGCACTTTGGCCTTGGTTTTACAGGTCTACTCTACTGTGAGGATGGAGCACTACTCTTCAAATAGATATCCCCTAATTTGTTGTTTGGATGATAGATCATGTCTGAAATCACCCATCAGTGTTCAGCTGGGTTGAGGCCACAATAAATGATTCAAATCATTTTAATTCTTTTTTTTTTATTTCTTTTAATTTCATGACCCTTTGTACCCAGTGGATGTGAGTACTGTCATCCAGGATAAGCCATTCCCAACAGGATAAAAATCTTTCATACCAGAATAAAAGTGAGAACTCAAAACACAGGATTATTATTAGTATTATTATTATTATTTGTGCCCAAGGGAAAAAGTGGACCCCAACCACGCCAGCAAAATGCCTGCCACAGCATAACCAATTCTCCAGATCCACTCAAAGGACAAGCCTGGTTCAGACCGACTCATTCCTGGTGCTATGAACCAGATGATATGCATGTACAGATATCTTACTTGAGGCAGGGGATGCTGTCTTTGATACCCTCTGGTGTCCTGCTGCCAGGGCTAGGTGGGTGTTGGTGTTGATGATGATGGTGAGGTTGGGGTGAGTGCGAGCCAGACTCCGAGAAGCAGGGATTGTTTTCATTCTCTGATGGAGAGATGACGTCCTCCGAGTCACACTGTAAGCGTACCTCTAGTGACTGGGTACAACACAGGTACAGAAATAAGAACGAGTCAGATCCAGAGCAAAAATAAGATTAGGCTTTACCTACATTCTCTACTATTCACCAAATCACCAGAATGTAACCACTTCTATCCTGGTTCTCATTTTACTCACCACTATCTGAGTGTTGGCATCATATTTGCTAAAACGATACAGGATGATGTGAGCCGAGATGCCGACCACACAGAAGATACGACTTTGAGGGCACCAGGTGACCATTTGAATAGCAAAGGGGTCTTCTTCAACCAACTCTGCGGCACGGCCCTCACCTGGCTTCGGCTTCTCAAACACTTTGGAGGTTTTCATCTTGTACAACATCTGCAGTGTGACTGCACAGAAATATTTCATTTAAAATTCAGTGCAAAGCTTTGAGTAAATAGCCATATACATATATTTTAAAAGAAGCAACAAGTAAATAAATAATAATAAAGGGGTAATAACACAACACCCTTTCCACAGCTTCAGTTTTACCAAGTTAAATACATCTTTGTATTCGTCGCCATCCAGACAACAGCAGTGCTTTTGAATTTCATGCAGTTTATATAAACGTCTTGTCTCCATTTGGTGAGGCGTTCTCACCCCGTACAGGTGCGATTGGCACAGCTATATGAAGTGCATTAGAAACGAATGTGTTCGGCTGAGAGGAAACTGATTTTCACCATGGCCTTCTGATTTATATTCCATTTAAACCACATAAACAAATGCCGTGCCTTTAAAAAAATAGCTGCAGTAGTTAGAAATGTGTGTGCACAGTAAACCTGTAAGGGTATGCGGGATTTTATATGTCATGTAGAGCAATTACAAATGCAACATGAATAGGAAAACAGATGTGGCATATTGAGGTCAAATATATCTCAGTCACGGCCACTATAGTCAGAAAAAGATTGTTATTTCCACCTGGTGTCGTTTCAATTCGACAGTATGGATCTGTCCTGCATGTGCGTACAAGAAAAGGTTTTGGGAAGAAGAGCAGCAGCGAGACCCCCACACAGAATGGAAAAATGATCGAACAATGATCGTCTCAAGTTCAAAATGCACAGCAGCCGCAGCAGCTAAAATAGTGCAAGCTATATGAATTTTGTTAATTATATGAGTAAAATGTTATCAGCTGAGTCACCATCTGATGAGGTCTGGCATTGAGATCAATTGGTCTGCCTGGGTTGATTTGGTGGCCGGCCTGAATTGACACTAAAGTTAGCATGCCATGTATGCACAGGTATGGTAGCTGTGGGCTACTGTGATTAATCTGAACTCTGGGAGTGAACTCTTCTCATTAAGTAATCAACATATAGCATGACAGAAATATACAAATGTCACCCAGATCTAAAATTAATAGTAAATAATTATTTGATTGTGCTGATTTGAAATGTTATCACTGCAATTAGAACGAAGGGAAACTTGACAGAGAGGACTTACTTGCAGATGCATCCCAAAACTTAATTGAGCCATCAGCATGCCTGAAAAAATAAATAAATAAATAACAGAGAGAGAGAATATTTGTTTCTCAGCCAGAAATTAAGAAAAAGTAAAACTTTCAACCCTCCTACTGGCTTTAAGGCTGTTCTTCGTATTGGTCATGTCAGCGCTTGTTGCCTCAATAAATTTAGCAGTGAGCTAAAATATTGCACTGTTCCCATTTTATGGCACAGAGCGCTACAAAGTGAAGCTGAATTCCTACTCCGTGAGAAGTTAAGCAGTTTTAGGTGTGTCACACTGTGTATTCAGCAGTAAAACATCTCAATGTTGACCTCAAAGGGTTGGACTGCCACTGATATCTGTGAGTGTTACCCAGAAGCAAACACCACCCAGCGAGCAAGCTTCAGAACAGGTTAACATCTCTGTCATCCCCTGACAAAGGGGGACTGCTCTCTGCTGTGGCTGGCACAGATGGAAATCAAAATTACATAGTACTATAAATATACAACCCCCCCCCCCGAAAAAAAAAAAAGAAGAAACATGGTGAACTGGTTCTGCCACGGTGTCTTGCAAAAAGGCTGAATTGTCCCTTTAATTGTGATGGATGGTATTAAAGATGGGTGGTCAGTATGCCTGTCAGTATTTCTAACTCACCCTGTGATGATGATCTCTGGGTAGGTGTGGGAGCCTAATGTCCATGTTCCTCCACTGATTGGCCACTCCTGACAAAATAATCATAATAGTACTGATTATTCTGAACAACCAGTCACATTATCTTTTCTTTTTGTCCTATTGTACTTAGTTTTCATTTTATTCTAAAACACAGGCTGTCATCCTTAAATACAAAGCTGAATTGATTAAAATGATGCATGTGCTAATGGTTACCTGCAATTTAAAGAAGTTCAAGTTGTACAGCAAGTTTTTTTTTTGAATGCTGATTTTATGTGATTAAAATTCACTTTACAGATTCATGTTGGTAACCTTCAGAGATCAGAAGCAATTTATTTTTCTTTATCAAAGAACCAAAGCACAGACAGAACAAACCCATTATACCTTCTTTTTTTTTTTTTTTTAAAGAAATGTAAGAAAAGTGTACAGGGATTATATAACTGTAAAGAAACTTTTTATTTAAAATTTTTTTTTTAAATCCTCACAACAAGATTGGGCATCTTATCACACCTGAATTAATTTTAATACTAACTTAGCAGAAAGGTCAAATCCTGCACAGCAAAAGTCATATTCTTCCCATATAATTCTACTCCTTACCTTTTGGCTGTAGCCAGTTTTCTTGTGTTTAGCTCCTATAGAATAGAGGATGGGGATAATGTCTGGTGGACAGTCTGCAAAATAGGCTGTGCAGGTAACTGGTGACTCATGGATGTCCATGGGGTATGGGTTCTCAAAGACAGGGTAGCTGCAAAAAGCAAGTATATAATATAGTATAGTACAAGTACAGCTCTATAATATAACTGAATATCTGTACCAAATGAATCGAGTCATCTCCCAGTGTCAGAATTATTCCTCAGCTAACTGAAATGAATGATTTTATTTGCTAATTGTTAATCCTCCAATGGTGGACCAGGAAGCAGCTTCATGACAGAACACTGTCCACGTGGCAGAGTGGAAAAGTCTGGATTCAGGCAATTCTTTATCTATCTTGAATGTAAGTTCTAAGCAGTATTAATTAGGTATGTCGATATTCCAGATCCTCTCTTTACCTTTATCTGCTTTATTGCCACAATAAGGTAAGATAGAATGGCACTGTTACTTATGTGCATACATTAAAGTGTCACTAAAAGATGTACAGGGGTGTTGCTGCAAAACTCCAGATTCATGCCACTCTTTACTTATAATGAAAAATTTAAATACAATTAGCCTGATTTACTTATAATGAACAATTGAAACACAATTAGCTTCTAATCAATGAGCTCACAACACCAAAGACAATCTGGGCATGTTTAAACTACTTAAGGTGTTATCAGGAGACATTTATATCCAACAGCTGTAATTAGGTAACCTAATTTACCAGGAAACTTCATTTATACCCAAGTGTTTTGCTTCAACTCAAATGTATCAACTAGCCTGAGGTGTTAATCTGTCAGAACATCAGCAGCACATCAGCACTGTCCACCTTCATCTTTTTTAACAATGGGAGCAAGTTAAATCTAGAGGTAGCATTTTCACCCAGAAAGCAGAGTACTGTGCTTTTTTAAAGGATAACATCCTTGGCAGTTTTTACACAGGATTGTATCAAACCATTGAGAGTCCTTCTAAACAGCAACAAAAGTACTCAACTAAGTGCTTCCCTTTAAGAGACTTTCACAAAGCTGCTGAGAGCAACTTTTTGATACACTGACAGATCTGCTTAACTGCTGGCAGAACCTAACTCCAGAAGACTTCTGGAGTTAGGTTCCTCTAACCCCACTATTGATATTCTATTAGTCCTACAACATTATATATGATCACATCTTTCTGATATATAGCTTCAGGTAGCACTGGTAACCTTTAATTTTTAAACCTTTCATTTTTGGCTGATGGAAGCATGGTGAGTTTTATTCTTCATGTGATATTCTTGTATGTCAAAAGCAGACAAGGTGTGATGTGATTCTGATATGTTTTACTGTTCTCTTATAAGCTGTATGCAATCTCTATTGGAATATGTGTTTATATTTTACAGTTACATACTTGCTCTGTGTTAGATCCACCACGATTAAGTCTTTCTCCAAAAGCACCACCACTGCATACGGCTCCTGGACCTCTGTGAAATACAAATCCAGACAGAAAGATGGAGAGATAATGCTATTTACATTCAATCACACATTTAAATTGGACTTTTAAATGGTACTGTTCAAATTATCTATAGCTCACTTTATAGTATCCAATAAAAATCCGAGTTACCATTACAAGAAAATAAAAAAAGAATGTAAAAGAAATTTAAAATCGCCACAAATTTGTATTAAAAAGTGATTTCATTACGTTAAGGCATAATGCATGGTGAGTTTTAAGGAAGTAAGCGTTTGCCATTTCTACATTATGACACAATTGCAATAGCACCTGATGGTGCTGAGTAGATGAACAAAAACTGAACAGTGAACCCCCTGTGGCTGAAAACCAAATTTTTCTGAATGGCTTCAAACCCACAGAAACCACTGAACTGAGACCAGAAAAAAAGTGGCACAAATCTCGTAATTGAATCTGTATGCCCTTACCGTTGTTGTAAGGAGTCTCACAGAGCACCATGAACTCTACAATAGGATAATCCATCTCTAGCACAGTGATGGCCTTGCCGTGCATGATGGTTAATGCTGGCCGTCGTCCTGCCTTGTCATATGAAAGACCCCCAGAGAAGATAACAAAAGGCTCACTGTTGTGGAAGAAGAAAAGGAATTTAGAAATGCTTTTTCCTGGATTGTATGAATACAAGTAGTTGAAATTGACAAGCCAGAAAAGGAAGAACGAATGAATAAAGTAAATAATCAGTCAGATAAACTATTTTTAAAGACATGTGCTTTTCTCTAATCTAATTATAAGCCAGTGATCAAATAAAATAAAAGATGAATGATCTCTGGAGCTTGAATAAAGGCAACTGGACTTCTTTAAGTTTCCTGAAGATGTTTCACCTCTCATCCAAAAGGCTTTTTCAGTTCTCAAACCAGAAGGTGGAGAGATCCAGGAACACACGCATGTAAAGAAAGCCCTTAAAACATGTGGTTATCCCAACTGGGCTTTCATCAAATCAGCCAAGATGCACAGGAAAGAAGGTCAGACACCAACAAGGGAGGATGAGAATGACAAGAGTAACAACACTGACATTCCTTATGTAGCGGGCTTGTCAGAGAAACTCAGAAGAATTTCCTGACAGCATGCATGACATCCCAGCATACTTCAAACTAAGTCACACTCAAAAACTGGTCGACTCCAAGGACAAAACTCCCTAACACAAGATAAGCAACATAGTGTATGCTGTCCAGTCTAGTGAAGTGTGCTACACACTGGAGAAACCAAACAGCCTCTTTACAAACGCATGGTACAACACAGAAGAGACATCTTGGCAGGCCAAGACTGCACCTAAAGGATAAAGGGCACTCTTTCAAGCATGCCAATGTTCACATTTTGGACCAGGAAGACAGGTGGTTTGAAAGAGGAGTAAAAGAAGCCATCTACTGTGTGTCCACTGTGAACAATCATCATTGAACAGGTGGATTACATCACCAACTTTCCCCCACTTACAATGCTGTCCTGAGCGCCCTCTCCAGGCACTTCAACCCCCATTCACACCTTTGTTCAGGTGACTTCAATAGGTCACTTGATAGAATGGGGTGAAGTCCTAAATTGGTTTCACCCAAAACCACTACTTTGGCAGATCCTGCGCTTGTACGGTGTCCCGGCCATCTTCATCAACATCTTCAGGGACCTGAACTTTCGATTGAGCTGTTGCGTCAAGACCGGAAATGGCCACACCGACTTCTTTGAGATCACCACCGGCGTCAGGCAGGGTTGCATCCTTTTGCCGCTGTTTTTCCTAATCGCCCTCGACTACGTTATACGGTGCGCTGACGCCTGTACCAAGGCCAGCATCATTGGTCCGACCACGACCATCTTGGTGACTTGGACTTCGCCGATGATATTGCCCTGCTCGAGGAAAATGAGCTAAAGCTACAACAGGGGACAACTGACCTGCGAGGAGACGCTGGGAAAGTTGGCCTTAGGATAAGCGCAGAGAAATCAAAGATCATGAACGTCAGCACCACGGATCAACGGCGCGGAATTTCCGTTGGGACTCAGAAGTTGGAAGAAGTAGAGAAGTTCACCTACCTTGGCAGTGTGATCTCCCAAGATGGCAACGCTGAGCTGGACGTAAATGCCGTATTGGAAAGGCAGCAGCGGTATTCCTGATGAACAAAATCTGGTCCTCCCCGACCATCTCCCTTAAGATCAAATTCCACCTGTTCAACTCGATTGTCATCCCAACCGCCATCTATGCCAGTGAGACCTGGAAGGAGTCCATTAGCATCAACAACAAGCTCAACGTCTTCGAGCAGCGTTGCATTCGCCGAATCCTAAAGATCCGCTACACCGACCACATTACCAATATGGAAGTCCTAAGAAGGAGTGGCGCGGTCAAACTTCACAACATCGTCGCGCGCCAAAGACTTCGACTAGCCGGCCACATACTTCGCATGGATGACACGCGGATCCCCAAGACGGCGATGCGCTGGCAGCCTCCGGGCGCCAGAAGAGCACGTGGACGCCCTCGTAACACCTGGCGAAGGGCACTCAACCGAGATCTAAAGGCATCTAATATGTCATGGAAGAAGCAGAAGCCCTCGCGCAAGATCAAAACCAGTGGCGTTCATTTGCCACCTGATATCCTACATCGCATGGGAGGATCTAAGTCTAAGTAAAGTAAGTAAAACCACTGATTGTAATGACCAACGCCTCCTTTCACACCTTGGTGTATGTGATTACGCACACGAACAATAGTGGGTCACAAGCACCTCTAGGGACTATGCCCACTGGGGTTTAAATACCTGGGTCTCTCCACCTTCTGGTTTGAGAACTGAAGAAACCTTTCAGATGAGAGGTAAAACGTCAAGAAACTTGAGGAAGTCAAGTCGCCTTTTTTCAAGCTCCAGAGACTACAATGACCTAGATGACTGAGAACCTACACAGACAGTGATGAATGATAAATGTATAATGGTTGCTTGTTCCTATGAAGACTCTTACCCACCAAATTAGTTAAAATGAACCTTTCTTTAAATCTCATCGCAGAGGTTACAAATCAGTCAACAAAAAAAAAAAAAAAGCCTCATGCAGTGTTTGTGCAATCAGGAAATAAAATGCTTAAAAAGCACACACCTGTTTCTACAGGTCTTGTATTCCACTTTGAGTATGGGTTTACATGACTCCTTCCTCCCATCCTTTTGTATCTTTCCTGTATCAGAGTAAATAGTAAAAAAAACAATACTTACAGACCACATTATAGTTTGGCATAAACATCTCGAGCTTCTCAGTTCTCCTTAAACTACAACATGAAACGGCAGCATTAGACTTCTGTTTGTTTCTCTTCTGTGTGACACCTCATTTTAGCTACTTTACATTGTAATAAGATGCAAAGGCAAGCTGCTGTCACTTGCTGAACCATTATTACCACCTAACCAGTGTATAGCCTGCCCATTAGTGCAGGCTTTTTTTAAATGTTTTTTTCCTCCCTCTTTCAAGCCCATTTTATTTGGCATTGCTACCTGCTGCTTTATTAAAGTGACCAATGCACTTAAAACCCTTTCCTACACAGCTATAATCATAATTTTAGTGGCTTAATAATATGTCTCGCTATGAAACTGAGCTTAACATAGTACCACACCACAAGCCCGCCTGAAAGATAAAACATACACTACCAGTCAAAGGTTTGGACACACTCACCCATTCATAAATGGGTAAGTGTGTCCAAACTTTTGACTTCTGTACTTCAGTCCCATTTCAAGCTTGAGTTTTTCTGTGTTTCCAGGTCTTCTTTTCAGGGAATGACAGACCATTATCAGAGTTAGTATATTAAAGAGAGTAATTCATGCTTTTCTTAATGAAACAATTTTGAAGAGAAGGTCTCCTAGCTTGGAGGCAGTGCAACCTTGGATTTTACCTTTCAACAAAAGCCCAGCACATTCTGCACAAGTAAAAAATATGAAGGAAGCATAATTTCTAAACACTTCAACCTCTACTGCTGCATCTTTTATTAAATATGTTAGAGGAAATAATTTTAAATATACCTGGATCATCTGAGAACAACTTGAGCCGCCACTGATTCAACTCTGAATTCAGAATTTCTTCACACCATGAGCACTGGATGTCAAAAAGGTAATTTTTCAAGGAAAGCAGGTAATTGTGCTCTGATGTACAGAACGTTCTGTTTAAAACAGATGTTGCGTCGGCTGTAAAAAGTGAGAAACTTGTGAACGTTTTGTCACTACACTACCCAGTCTGAAAAATATATTCTGCATTTGGAATAAAACACATTTGCTTCATGGATACCCTGTGACAGAATGTCCAGGATGTACTCTACATGATGCCCTATGACAGCTCAGATAGGTTCCCTTAACTGGATAATCGGTTCAGAAAATGGATGGATGGATGGTTCATGAATTATGCTTACCTATCCAAGTATAACACTCATATCAGTTTACATATTAGTCTAAAGGCTCTAGTTGAGATGAACAAAAAGCATAAAAAGCAAAATTCTTCAAGAATCTCGCTCAGTTCTGCATCGCTCATGTTTATTCAGTCTTTATTCAATCAGGCAGACTCACTGGAAATCGATTTTTTTAAACAAGTAATATCTAAAACAAGCTAAGAGATGTGAGGATGTTTGGCAGCTTCAGCAGTAAATTTGGTAAATGAATAATATGAGTACGCTTTTTTTCTAGACTGTGAAGAAGCCCATTCAGCCGTTTGATAGAAAGGACAACGACGAGTAAGAAATTTGTCACTTGTGGTAAAGTATAACACAATATGATATACAGAGTGTGACTGCTGGAGTATTAAAGGGGCAGTCTGACAATAAAGAATATATCTGTAGTCTCAGACATGCAGGCTGACTGAACAATAGTTTTTATGGCTGGAAGAAGAGGGGACATATCTAATTCTATACAAGAAGCCTGGTTTAACTTTTAATTTAATAATTTAAAATGAAATCTTGAATTAAAGTCCTTTGTTAAGCTAAATTACAGTCTTTGTATAAATCAGCAGTAATGGCGAGACAGATAGGTGCTGACTAAGCTGATAGCTCTCTGCTAGTCTTTCTCTGAGCTATTTAAATTCACTGAACTAGATTTATCTGCCATGTTTGTCATATTGGTGCCACTTGGCAATTATTTGACAAATAACATGGCGCTCTACTTCTGTTAAGAGAAATTCTACCATTTTCCTTGCATGTTACCACACACACAGTCTAGGGACACACTGTGTTATTCAGTTTTGCTAGCATTTGCTCATAATTGAGCACTCCTTCCCCTCATCTGAATATGACCTCTTGTTACACCCCCCCCCCCCCCCAAAAAAAAATGCCATAGTCAAACCATTAAAATGCTAACTCTCAAACTAATGGGTGACGTGATGGTGTCTATGTGCATCTAATATACACAGTCCAACAACTCATTTAGTTATTACTAAAAAAAGATCAGACTATTTCATTCTCATTAAATTACATATTAACTGTTTACACTTCTTCAGTTTTATGTTCTCAGTTGACTTCTGCTCATCTTCATCTCTCCCTCTCCTCTTCGACCTCTGTGATGCTAAGTATCTGACAAATATCTGGCACATAAACCATATCCGTCCCAGCTGCCTTTCTGTTTTGTGATTTTGCCTGAGATTACAGCTCACAGCAAGTTCTGTATGCCCTGCCAGTACAAAAATTGAGAAGGAGACAAGGCAGAAGAAGGTGTAGGGTTCCATATAATGTGGAACTCAAAATGAAGCAGCAATGAAACACTGCATATATGACAATTACTGTTAGATTTGTTTGCAATACAGTCAATTCTAAATGTGCAGGACACTTGAAATGAGTGTTGGTGAATAAGACTGAAATGATGACTGGTTATATTCAGAAAAACAAAGACATAACCACTTGTAATGGGCTACAGACTGCTCATAACCACGAGCTGCTCAACAAATCAGATGACAGCATATAGTAAGACGCATCCACAGAGCAGCCACAGAGGAAACACAGGTGGCATTTGGTAATTTTCCACATAGCACTTAAAGGTTTATGAGATGTATCTGTTTTTACTCAAGGAAAACATCACTCAGATATTTATGGCTATACATAAAGTATTTCTGTCTGCTGTATTAGGGTAATAGCCCAATGACCCAGAATTTGTCTCATGGGATTATCAGTGTTTGCTGTTGCTGTGTATCTCACCGTGAGGGAAGGTGACCTGGAATGGCTTGGTGGTGTTTCTGAGGTTCCATAGCGTCAGACTGCCGTCTGAGTGACTGCACATGAATTGCTTCCCTTCATGATGCCAGCTGACAGAATGGATGGCCTGCATCAATGAGACAGAGCGAATGAGTATTTTTCAAACAAGTCACAAAGCTTTCAAAAGGCTTTAGGCACTTCAAGTGTATTATCAGAAAGTAGTCTGATTGGTTCCAAGTTCATCGGTTCATCTGTCATCAAAGACAAGAAGAACAGAGTCCTGCAACAGATATCACAGGTCACACACAACACCGTACTCAGCAAGCAACTGAGACAGTCTAAATCCACAGAATAACTGAGACAACCTACCAGTCAACTAAACTGAAAACTGTACACAAAGATTCCCAAGAAGCTGTTTCAAAAGCAAAACATGACCACACACAAAACACTGAATTTTACAGCACTTTGTATTACGTTAAATCAAGGATGAAAGCAGTATTGGTATTGTTTATGAATCCACCCTCACTTAGTGTTAGTGCCCTTCTGAGCTTCAAATGAAATATGAGACAAAGGAGCAAGAGATAATAATCCTTCAAAATTGGTTCGCAAATAACAAAGTGCTTTTTTCTATGGATGGTAATTGACACTTTTGTCTAAATACAATGGGGAAAAAAACAGCTGACAATATTCTTATACACAAGCCACACAGATCGCACTTTTTTTCCCCGCGGAGCTTTATCAAATATACCCCAATTAAAAATATAAAATAATTATGTTTCTGACAGCTTTGGTGTCAACAGTGAAAGGGGAAAACCATATGGTATTGCTTTCTACAGCATGTGACAGTGAAAAAATATCTGAGGGGATTCGACAGGATTGTTAATGCATTGCATTGTGGTGGCTTCATAGCTTTGAAACCTACTCAGTGATGTGATTGCTACCACACCTTAGCTATGCAGGTTAAAAAAAAAAAGGTCATGTAATGCAAAACAACAAATTAGAAAGCAGTGATAAAACCTGCCTTACTATTATTGCTTTGTGCTCACTAGATATGTGGCCCTGTTCTTGAAAAGACCTGATTGGGTATTCTTTACCAAAGCTCTTTCAAAACATTATTCACAGTTATTCATGTCAAAGCTACAGAGGTCACCACCCCAGTGAATGTCATGAGGGCAAAATGCAGTCTGCTTTCTGATGTCAGTATGGATAACTCAGGAGATGTTAGCCTTACATTGTTCTAAATTAACCTTTTTCTCATTTGCACATCCAAGATGAACCAGCTTGCGGTATTTGAGGGAGGCTTTTTTTTTATTATTTATTTATTTATTTTTAAGAGCTGTGCACTAATTAGTTTTAATGTGGTCATTATTTTATGGTAATCAAAGTAAACTGAATTTTCTCATATAGCTGGAAAAAGTCATGCTTAAAGCTGGGGGAAGGCAACATGTTTTTTGCCCCCTCGTCACCAGACAGAAACATCTATAATAACCTTTCAGCATACTGTAATCAAAAAGTGGTCTGTGGGGGGTCTAGATGCCTACAATTTTTCTGGGTTCTGTTTTTAGGCTTTGGAAAATGTAGCCTGTGATGGGAGATCAATACCAGACCGCATAAGCTTGTGTAAAGTGTTATAAAAAGAAAAAAAAATGCAGCCGTGCAATAGTTTAAGGAGAGGACATTCACCTTTAAGACTGGGGATTAAATACAGAGCAAAGCCAAATGCCAGTATTATTTTTTGGTGCATATGAAGAGCATGCATATACACATGCTGACAGATGAGGCCAGATAATTTTAAAATTCTTGTTTTTCTTCTTCCTTTTCAAAATCTCTGCATACTGCAGCTTTAAGCCCTCACAGCAACAACCTTTCCATACAGTTAGTTTCTTTCACATTCTGTATAAATGTGAATTTGATGCAGTGCTTTCAAAGGAAATAAAGATGCACATCAAATTAGAAATGCCAGCAAAGCAATGCAGCTTTAATTCAGCAATTCCACTAATGTTTCATTTGGACTTTTTTTTTTTTAAATTCAGGTGAAGAGGTGAAAGACAGAGACGCCGAAGATGACGCACAAAAAAAAAACAAAAAACTAATGAAAGTGTGTAGTGTGCTGCTCTTCACAGGAGAAGAAAGAAAGGATGAGTGGTGGCAACAGATGCAGAGACTCTGTGCTGCAGACTGATAATGTCTAAGGGCCACACTGAGTTTGAAGATACACGTTAATAAAAAATAACAAAAACAAACCAATTAAACAAGACTGATGTTTAGGCTTGAGGTTACGTTGTATGTGCGGTTAGGTAAACTAAAAAAAATTACTATCAGACAAAATGGCCAAACATAGGCAAAATAGTCTAGCTTTACTGTTTATTATATATATATATATATATATATATATATATATATATATATATATATAAATATTACATGGAAAGATAGGTGTTGTTTTCATCGTATAATTTGACAGTGTGTACTCTGATTAAGACTTGATAGCAGACAATTAAAGTAACAGGTAAATGTGTTATGATTTTATACTAAAAGCTGCACCGTCTTGACTGAATATATGTATTTTCCTTGCACTAAATTGTGTGAAATAACTACCTAACACACCTATCTTACATACAAAGTAAGACACCAAGAACTGTCTCTGATTTTACGGTCTACCGGTTTTTGGATGAAATGGCAACAGATGCCACAGTTGTCCCTTGTTCCAGCTGACAGTGCTGTGCAAACTGCCAGAGGCTGCCTGGACTGGCATGAGCATTCTTGGGTCCTCTAATTACTTATTCTTCAAAGAGCAGTAATTGGTTTGGCAGGCAGCGGAATATGGCCTTTCATAACAACGATACCTTGTTAAAAATAAGAAAAGTTGATTCCACTCTAAGATTAAAAGTGCACTCCACTTTGTTGAGATTCATCGAGGATAACTTTTGTTCAGGAGTGATGGGAGTAACTGATGAAAAGATGAGATTGTTAGGACTGTAACACATGTTTGTCTAAGGTATGTTATGCTTTACTTGAGGAATATGTAACATTTCTGTATCACATATATTTTTTATTAAGGACCAAAAATGGACAAAAGAAAAATAACTTCATATGGTTCCAAAGGATTTCAATGTGATAAGCAAATTGTAAACTTTCTCACACATGCACCCCCATCTGTGATAAACTTCCAACTGATTTTTGAAGCAATTTGTTCTCAACTCCTCTCAATTTTGCCACATTCTCGTACATGTCTTGTTTCCTGCTGTTATAATAAGGCATACCCACAGAGAAGCTACAATGACATATTAATATTATGACTTAAAAAAAAAAACACACAGAAGACCACTACAAATGCTCCACATAATGTCAGGGCTACATGATAACAGAAAAAAGGAAAGACCATTTTAGAAACAAAACTGCTTCACCTATCAGTATTTTTATTAGATACGTTTTTTTCTTGATTCCGGTATGAGCTCACCTCATCATAGTAGATTCTGAAGTCAGCTTTCTTGCTCCGGAGGTCCCATTGTACAATCGTCCCACTCTCAAACCCTACAAGAAGCTGTAGAGAGGAGTGACAAGGAAAGGAGAATAAAGAACGGAGCACGGCATACATCAGCAGTAATAGTAGCAATAGTAATAGTAATTTACATAACAGCGCTCTGCTGAACTGTAGGGACGCCATTGTGAATGTTCATAATCTTGTAGTTCTTAGTTCTTGCCTCTGACAGTAAAATTTCACAACTTTCTAAAGAATTCCTACCTGTGAGGTGTGTGGTTTGATGGGATGGTGAGGCATGATGATGATGATGTACTGGTATTATATTTATTAACCTTTATTGAATGACTCATTCACACTAGAGTAAAAATAAGTTGGCAACCTCCTAGCAACTAGGAAAAAACAGTAGTTATGCAGTGATTGTATTGAATTTTTTTACATTGAGAGACTGTTTGCAAGTAGTTGCAGTGACCAAGTGGTTGTCTGGAGGCTGAGCATGCAACACTCTCAACCTCTAAATGATCAGTTTCTGTCTTCAAATAATCACGTTCCAAATCGGACTGACAGCAGATACTTTCAGACAGAAGTTTTGCAAATATCACAGTCTAATCCATAAGTGCATACAGATTGCCAGCATGTTGCAGTCATTCTGGGCGCAACTCATTTGCAAGGTGTCTCTTTGCAAGAGGGGACTTGACTCAGTTGGTTGCCAGTTGGTTGTATTCTGGTGATATTCCTAGGTTGCTGAATGCCTACACTACTTTGCAGTTAAATTGCCATGCTACAGCAATTATGTCACTATTCTATTTGTGGAAGCATTTCTGTTTCAAATCTATGAAATTCTGGACTCTGGATGTAAGAAGTTAATGTGAATTTCTGTGTAAACAGCAGCAGATTTGCAACAGACAGCAACAGATTCACCACAGTTAATCATTGTAATATTAGAAACTGATTGCATGTAATTGCCAACATGCCCATCAATCTCAAACTGATAGCAGACGGTAGCAAACTGTCTTATTTGTGTTTTATCAACTTCTTGATGCACCAACGTCGCCTTGAACACAGAAGTTGACTGCGAGTGGTCGCAGACCTCGTCCCTGTCTTTGAAGCAACCACTCCTTGCGACAGAGACAGTAATTTTGGTTGAGCCATAGTCTCCAGTCACTGATTTCCCTAGTGCTAGCATAACCTAGCATGTTTTTGATAGCTGGAGAAACCTGCCAACATCACAAAGAAAGGCCCAGGATTGAATCATCTTGCTGTAAGGCAACAGTGCTACGTGATGAGCTACCTACCAATGCTTCTACAAGTATGTACACAATTTATACACCACCTGCAAAAGTATGCTCTCTGTCCATTATTTGTGTGCATTTGTAAAGTTACAGAGGTAAGACTTGGGGACAAAGCAGGAATGACACTTCCAAACCTCACTTAAATAATGCAGTTGGGATCTAGCAGTGGCTGATATTGTCTCTGGCCACGCTTTAGATTGGCAACTTTAAAGTTTCAAATGTGATGTTGTGTATTTTAAATTTTAGATTTGGTTGATGCTTTGATGTCTATTTAAAAAAAAAAAATTCTTTACAACTGGAACCTCACACAGCAAAAAATGCAGCCAAGTGATGACGTTGTTTCCTAGTACAATAGAACTCCAGTCTGACGCTTGTTTACAAACAAAGAAATAATGGTTATATAATCATATTGGTAAAAGAAAATGATTTTTTTAAAATACAGTTTGGTTGAGAAATTGTTTGTGGTGAAATGGTTCACTATAGAGTCCAGTATTACTAGACACCTATCTTTTGTTTAAACATTAAAATCATGACTAAGTGATTTACATATATCTACATGCAAACTTTGTTCCCTTTGCATTGTGTGTGGTGAACACAAATGCAAAACTGAGAGCAAGAGGCAGTGAGCAAAAATTCCTGGAAAAGACATCATGCAGGACAGCAAGAAAACAGCTAGGAAACAACATGGACGTAGGCAAAAAAATTACTTCAACATTATTGTTTCAACCATGGAAGAATATCTTCATCAGGCTTTCAAACAACGATCATTCAAGATGAAAACATTAGCTGGGTATGGTGTTAGATCTGTACCATCATGCAACCCACTACAAGTCTGACAATTCTGTAACACGTGGTTTGATTTGGCTTGCAGTCCCATTATTGGCTGCCTAACACATTGGGTAGTACACGCTGTTTATCGGTGTCTCTACATAAACACCAATGCACACACACATATATTTATTGATGTATATACATGCACACAACGAATAATACAAACTCCTTTATGTACATGAGCAATTCGTTGCAATCCTTACCATAATAGCCACTGATTTATATAAAATACACTGGCACCATATAAACAGACAATATAAATAAACAGCCCCTGCATGCACTGGAAGAAAAAAAAGCAACACACCCACATACTACAACCCAGTTACACACAAATTCACAAACAGAGGATAAAAGGGGAAAGCAAAGCCGACCCAATCTGATCACAGATCAGAGGAGAGCGATCAGGAGGGCTGCTGGAGGAGCACAGCTTTTAAGATAGACTGGGGAAACAGCTCTCCAGCTGAGGGGGAAGACTGTGTGACATTGCACATCTGAAGAAGGGAAGTAGAGTGCAGGTGAAGTGGAAAAGAAAAACTGCCTGTCATAAATTCTGCGACTCTGAATACATTTAGCAACAACAACAGTGAAGATAAATGAAGATGTATTGTTAAAAAAATGTATATGCATGCAGTGGAGGCAGACCTGCTTTGATATGAATGAAACATATCAGTGACATCTCATTTACATAATAAAAATCTATGAACCACAAAAACAGC
Organism: Cichlasoma orientale; assembly: GCA_034780415.1. Taxonomy (NCBI): domain Eukaryota; kingdom Metazoa; phylum Chordata; class Actinopteri; order Cichliformes; family Cichlidae; genus Cichlasoma; species Cichlasoma orientale. Next base: position 12,896 of record JAVDPK010001750.1, on the reverse strand, counting down.
ATTTTATGTGGCTTTGACACACTATATTGTGGGCAGTTTAAAGAGAATACTTCAGTCGAAAAACTGCTGCGAAATTACCGTAAATTTCTCAAGCTGAGATTTCATCAAGACAAAAGTCAACAAAGCAAAAACATTAATATGAAAAGTAGGGAACCTGGGTATAATCTTTTATGGGCTTTTTAAAGGAGATGTGAATTCAGGCGCTGTGGTGAAGAATAGCAGCAAAACCCTGACTTCTCTTTAAACAATTTTCTTTTTATTCAGTTCTCTTTTTTTTTTTTTTTTTTTTTTTGGTTAATCCCCTGGCTTTAATTTGCTGGTTTTACGGTCCAACACATTAAAAGGGAAAAATTGTTTCAACAACAAAAAATATGCTAAAAAAGGGGGAAAAAACTTAATAAAGAGCAGAAACAATTGGGTATATACACTATACTCCATCCATCCATCCATCCATCCATCCAGCCATCCATCCATCCATCCATCCATGCATCCATCCATCCATCCTCTTCCGTTTATCCTGTTCAGGGTCGCGAGGGGCCTGGAGCCTATCGCAGCTGTCATGGGGCGAAAGGCAGGGTACACCCTGTACAGGTCACCAGCCTGTCACAGAATCACCAATTAACCTAACCCCACTAAGTGCATGTCTTTGGACTGTGGGAGGAAGCCGGAAAAAATCCACGCAGACATGGGGAGAACATGCAAACTCCACACAGAAAGGCCCGGGCCAAGGTGGATTCGAACCCAGACCTTCTAGCTGTTAGTATTTTTTAATATTCTTAGTATAGTGCATAATATAAGGGATCTGTATAATAAGGGATATTGCCATTGAAAATGTTCGTTTCATTTTTGGTGTTATTATTAATTGATTTATTTTTTGCTTTGGTTCAGTTTTCTAAACCTATGTTATTGATCAGTAATACAAAACTGTTTCTTGGAGTATCTTAAACTTGCTAAACTAAAGGCAGGCCTGTTTTGGATGTCTAAGAATAATAAAAGCTTCAGTATTATTGCAACAGGCATTATCTTTACTCTTTATCATCAGCAGTTTTTTGAGTGGACTTCCAGTTACACAAAGCAATTTTAAGACTGACATTGTCTGAGGTCTGAATCGCTTCAGGATAATCTTCACAGAATACCATTTATCATCATAGTGACTAAAGCTTGTACTTCATTTGAGAGACAGAATGAGCGGAACAGGAAAAGCGAGTGGAAAAGCAACTACTCAAACTCAAAAGCAGGATGCTTAAGTTTGTAGCTTCACGGTAGATGACCTCAAATCACCACTAACAACAGAGAAGTTGGTGCAGGAGCTTGAAAAGAAGAACAAGAGTACGATCAGCAAACTCACAGTACCAAAGAAGTCTCTACAACAGAAACTTTTCAGTGACAACCACCTTTATCAGAGAGATGGATTCTAGCTTAACTGACCATAGGTATAGGACAGCATTAACTTGAAGTGAGCAGGCTCCAGTCAGACCTACAATCAGGGATGGAGTTGTGTACACTGTAGCAATAACACATTAAAATCTTACTGCTATTGTTGATAAGACACGCTAAAAAAGGCAAGGATTAGAGAAAAAAACAAAAGCACATCTAAGATAACTTCTTTCCATTGCTTACTAGGGGTTAACTTTCTACTGTTCAAGGATAGGAGATATTACAACATACACAGGACTTTGTGTTTTCTTGCAGTGAGTGACTGCAGTAGGTGATGGCAGCTGAGAAATCATGTCTCATTCTTTTGTCTTTAAAGCTTTGCAAGTCTGGTTTCATCCAAGGGCTACGAAATTCCACTGGCAAAAATCAATACGCCTCTCAATGACCTCTCTTTCTCTTTTTCAGCAACCGCAGCATGCAACTTTTCCTATTCAATTTCTTTGTTCTTTTTTTCATAAGTAAAATAGCAAAAAGACAGACATAAATGAACAGGAGGGCAACAAAAGGAGAGATGCTATACAGAGAATGGTTCTTTTTCAGTGAGCGCACAGAGACAGCTAAGGTGAGAGAGAGTGAGAGGTGAGCAATTAGAAAAAAACGGAAGATTGGAAGAAAGGATCAGGATCAAGGATGAAGACAGAGGAGAAAGTGTGGTGGTAGTGGTGGTGGTGGTGGTGGTGGTGGGGGATGGGATACGTGGCAAAGAAAAAGAAGCAAAGATTTTACTGGAGGCAGAAAGTGTGAAAAGGCAGACAGCTTCGGTGCAGCAGACTGTTTCAGCATTAGAGTTGGTGCTTGAGGAGAACCAAGAGGTATTGCTGGGTGTTTCTTTGATCTGCCTACATACCTTGCCTTCATCCTTTGGGCTGTCACTCAAATGAACTACTGGTCCTGGGTGAGTTTTAGTTGATCTGTAATGAGAAGGAAAAATAAGGTGAAAATGACATCAACTGTTATGCTTTGAAACAACACGGCAACAAATTGCAAAAGTAATGAGTAGACAGTTTTACTATAACCATGCAGACATACTTGGCAGTTCAGACATACTGTACACTAACACGCTGCTTAACTGTGTGACATTCATAGGCACTATGTGGAAGAGAAAGAACCCACTTAACGTATTTGAAATTGCAGTCAGAGGGGAGCAACAACAACAAAATATTACTTGTAGTATTTATTAAATTTTTAAGGTGTTTTTGTTATAGTTGTAACTTTATGGCCTCAAAAAATACTGCCTGCTGCCAACCACCATAATAACACAGACCATTGAGGTTTGACATTTAGATAACAGGTGCATTGTTTCTGTGGAACAACCTGCAGTATAAAACAAGCTATAAAAGCATCAATCCAAACACAGACTCTTTATGAAAACAGCAGTTTATGTAGGGAAATGTGACAAATATATTTTTCTATCCTATAATAATACATCAATATTTATAGTCTAATAATATATAGTATTGTGCAAAAGTCTTCAGACACCCTCATTTCTTCATATTTTGCGGAACAGGTCAAGCGATTTATTGAAACGTGCAAACATAAATAGAAATATGTCCGTGTAGGTTCTCAGTCATCCAGGTCATAGTAGTCTCTGAAGCCTGAAAAAAAAAAAAAAAAAAGAACTGAAGAACCTGAGAGGTGAAATGTCTTCAAGAAACAAAAAGGAGTCCAGTCGCCATTTTTTCAAGCTCCAGAGAATGAATAGAAATACAGCATATAAGGCAAAAACAGAGTTTGTACTCTTTTAATGAGCTTGAAAGTCAATATTGGGTATGACCACCTTTTATACTTCAACAAAATGGTCAGGTACAAGGACTGGACTGAAAATGACTGGGAAAAAAAAAACACTTTGAAAGACCTTCAGAAAGCCTGGAGAACTATCTTTCCAACTTTAAAATGACAAAAAAAAGTCTGACTCCTTAGAAGCAAAATTTAAAAAAATGCGAAGTGGCTCAAGACTTTTGCACAGTATGGTATAGTCCATTATTCTCAAATAGTTCCTTTTGGATAAATTTGTGTTTTTATTTTTACATACTGTGACTGAAGAAAATTTAGACTGTTACTTTCATTTGTAACAATTATTTCAAAAATTGTGGCACTGCTACTTTAATTTAAACAACATTGCTTTTTTTGTGTCCACATTTGGAATACGTGGCATACAGACAGCCACATCGGATCTGTACGCGGAATACATGGTGATTCTCCCAACCCAAATCTGCAGCAGTAAAATTAAATGTATTGCTATTTTCCAAGAAATCCACAAGAGCCACATAATCACCAGCGAATGTCAGTTTCACTGCCACAATCACATTCTAGCATTGTGCCTTAAATCTGGGGAGCTGAGGTAAAGTGTGACTGACATGTTCAGATGGGCCCGTTTAGTTATGCCTGCTGCTGGAGAGCGATAAAAACATGAAACCACAGCAAGCTCTCAGTGCATTTCTGTTCAGCAGTTAAAAGTAGTACTAAACCAAGATATCAACGAGCCATCTGCAATACACAACACCTGTCCAGTCACATAACACACATCACAAAGGGTGAATGCCATGAGCTAATCCTGCCTACTACAGACCTCCAGAACAAGATAAAATGTACTTTCTGATGTAACCAATCTATTGACATTTGAACTGTTTGTCATACATCACCAAAAGCACATTTCACACATAAAAACAAACAGATGCAAACACAGTGGGCTCTTAGAAATAATCAATAATAATCAACTAGAAAAACAAGTTAAGTTAGTGAAAGAAAGTTCACAGTAGATATTGAATTTTTGGATAGAACAGAGATGACTCAGGAAGCAGGCTTGCAATTGTATGTGGAAGGTCGTTTTCTTTGGCTGATGAAAGCCTTTCACACTGTGGGGACGCAAAAATTTGAGGTGAGTTACTGACTGACTTACTGACTGATAAAATTTCTGCTGACAAGGCCAGCCTTTGAAAAGCAACAGAAGTGAATCCGAAAGAAATTGAATTTGAAACACAGATGAATTCTGTGTTTGCCATTGCCAGGTACATGAAAATATTCTGACAAATTGTGAGGCCAAACAGCCTCACAATTTGCAATATAAGGCTGCATCACTATAATGCCTAATCTTTTAGCATAACCATACTCTTTTAAATGTCTATACTACTTAAAAAACGTGGTACAAGTATATTTTTATTACTTTGTTTTTAAATTTGGCTGCTTTTTCAGCCTGGTAATATGTTAGATTTGAAATTATAGCCAGTTGGTGCACAAATGCTCATTATTTCACAATTTAATGTAACTGTAACATGCAAATCTCCCCAACAAAAGATACAAAAGGAATCTGAGCTTTCACCGCTGCCTAAAATGTAAAAATGTCAACAGGGATCTAACCACGCTGCGTGGTCCTTTCCAAAAATCTAAGATTACTGGCTGGATATTTTGAGAGAAATGGAAAAAACAGATTTGGTTGGGTTTTACATATTTATTTGATCCTGGGTCATCTCAGTCAAGATGCAGCTGTTGTTCTGGGATACTGTATAATATACCTGCATATGCTTCAAGGTAGATTCATTTTATTTCCTGAATAAATAACAGTCCTCCCTACTAAAGCAATCTGGCACAAGATAATCACATAAGGCTTCCTCTTAAATTGACCCGAACAGAGCAGTTCTTTTTTTTTTAACATTCTTCTTTTATTCTGTACCAGAGTAATCTGATCTTTTCTTATTACTATTATTATTTCCTGTCTTTTATTTTTAGCATAGGAGAAAAAGAGGTTATTCAATGTACTGTTATGTGCTTTTTAATTATATGTTTGTATTATTCATACTGATTTTCTGGACCAATGTTGGGCAAACGTCTTTCTCTGTGGTCATTATTCTCCAGATGTTCTGAGGTGGCGGTTTGCTGTGTGGTTTTAGAGCAGCATTTTCTAATTCTGTTTCTCCTCTGAGGTGCAATTGTGTTTGCAAATAAACAGATGAACAATTAGTGTTAAAGCTTCCATTAAAGGTACCATTGTCCCAGTGCTTGTTTAGCAATGATTTTACCAAATCATGATGAAGACTGCCAAAAACAGCACTGCTTGGGGATCTGAAAATCAGACTAGTTTTCCTGCCCAGTGAATGCTCGGATAGGCTCCAGCACACACTGCACCGATTAACAAATAAATCCTGCACATTCTGCATGAATGTACCACTAAAAAGGAAAGAAAAAAAAAAAAGTAAATTAAGACTATTCTTCTAACTGCATCTTGTAGGAGGAAGAAAATTAAGAAAATATTATTAAAATATTTTGTAACAACCTCAAAAAACAGATTTTTTAAAACTCATCCAGAGATTACCAAGGTCTTTGTAGATGGAAAAACACAAATACAAAGACACCTTAAGCTCCAGTGGAGCCATGACAACCAACCATGGTTAGAAAAGGATAAATAATCAATATGACAGATGAGAAGGAGTGAGGCAGGGCAGGAAATAGCAAGTCAGCTGCAGAGGCTACAGAACATGTAACATCACGATCATTATGTGTCACACAGTCATTTAATATTGTCATGAATATGAAACATGTCAATTGAAATGGCTACACATACAGCAAAGTATGTGTGAGCTGCAGAGCTTTTGCAATTTTCTTTTTTTTTCTTCTTGTTTTAAGATCCTGAAGTGTTTTAATATGGATTATTTATTTATTTTTAAGATTTCCATTAAGAACATTTGCTATAGTACAATATGATTCTCTGGAGAGAGCACGGGAAGTCTGAAATCCCTTTGGTATGAATGTAAAATGCCTGTCTTTGAGCAATTTAGAACACGTTCAGCAGCGTAGCACAGCCAAGTAGAAGAATTAGAAACGCGTGACATGTTTCAGACCAATGCTCTATCTTGTTACATTACATAGTGACTGGCACTGATCTCATACTTCCACAGTGATTCTCGGCTCAGCAGAGGAATGAGCAGATTTAATCACAAAGGTTAAGCTGATGTGATATTTATAGAAAGTCAATATTCAGTGTTGCTGTAGGTTAAACAAACACGTTGTAGAGGTAACGGCGTAAAACTTACATTCACATGAAATGTGAGTCGTAGGACAGCAGTCCTGTCAAACCCTAAGCACACCCCATGAGTCAGTAGCTTTTAGCATAACCTTTAGCAGCAATAATTTGAAGTAACTGTTCTCTGCATGACTTTATTGGTCTCTTAGTGGGCGAAAATTGCTCTTGTGGAGGACTTTTAACCCGCTCTTCTTTACAGTGTTGCTTCAGTTCATTGACATTTGTGGGCGTTTGTTTATGCACAGCTCTCTTAAGGTCCTGCCACAGGATTTCAATTGGGTTGAAGTCAGGACTTTTACTGAGCCACTGCAACACCCCGATCCTTTGTTTTTTCAGTAATTTTACTGTAGGCTTGCTGGTGTGCTTGGGATTTCATTCCTGCTGAATGGTTTTTGGCTAAAAGTGGTGCTATGCAATATGGCCAAACTACTCCACTTTGGTCTTGGCTGTCCAAAGTACATTGTTCCAGAAACACTATGGTTTGCTCAGGTGCAACTTTGTAAACCGAAGGTGTGCTGCAATGTTCTTTTTTTAGAAAGAAAATGCTTTCTCTTGGCAATTCTTCCAAACAGTCTTCGAATTGTACTGTCATGAACTTTAACATTTAACATGCCAAATGAGGCCCGTGGAGTCTGAGATGTCGTTCTTGACTTGGTCTGACCTTGGGGTGAATTTGTTGGGATGTCTGCTCATTGAATTAGGCACAGTGTTAACACACCTGAATGCTTCAGACCAGCAAACTGATTAAACATTTTCTTTTATGGAGGTGGTCACACTTGCTGATAATCACTTAATCAAGTACAATTGATTAGAAGCACCTGGCTGCTACTTACCATCTTAAATTGCATGGAAGAAATAAGGGCGTACTAAGTTCTTCACAGGACTACATGCAAAACAGACTCCTATGAAATGTCCTTTTTTCATATGACTGTAAGCAAGGTAACGTGAGTTTTAGCTATTTAACCATTTTGTGATGAATTTAAAAACAATAATAATATTTAAATATTTTTTTTCTTCATCCCATGAGGATGAGTTCCTTCATCTTAGTGCACTACTCAGTCTTTTGGTTTGGGCCTCACATTGTACTTTATGGAGGGTGGTATTGCTTCCCCAATGGGTACAGATTAAATTTCTCTACCACCCCACCCAACAACTATGCTATCGCACATCCCACAGGGGAACAGTAGGACAATCAGCTTGAGTAGATTGCCCAGCTTTGCTTCATCTGTTACTGGGTTCACCTAGTCCAACAAAAGCAAAGCAATACAACCAGTCCAGCCACTTATATTCATCTTCTGGTGCCTTTTATTACATTTATTTATTTATTCTGTTGCTTTTTATTACAGTGAGTTAGAATCTATTACATATTTTATGTGTAATAGATTACGCTGGACTCATATAGTCTGCTTGTGTAAATGTCTTCAATATACAGTATAGATTACAAAGTGTATGTGGTTTCTATTTCTTTGTGTGAAATCTGTAACAGACTATGTAACATATTTATTAGGCAGAATTTCATTCCCACTCCTACTGCATTCAATAAATCACAGGCTTTATTTGAGGATTAGCAGCAGCACATTAAGCACTACACTTTTTTAAATAAAGGGCTTGAAAGGGCTAGTTATTTGCTGATAAATCCGAACAGCAGTCCACATTAGTTAACATGAATATGAATGAATAAGAAAGTAATTAAAAAAACATCTTATTTTATTTAAATAACCCTCTCACATGGAAACTTTGACTTAAAAGAAAGACCGACAGAACTGTAGAATGAGCTAAACTGCATTGCCTACTTGTAGAAAAAGGGTTTAGAAGCACTGTAAAATTTTCTTCGGGTAGTTAACATTTCTTCAATCTGTGGAATATATCTCTGAGGCAGGTGTCTGTGGTTTTCATGACTTTATCTCTGCAGCAATGTCAATTTAGAGTCAGTGCTCTTCATGATCCTTAAGCCTTTCAGCAGGGTTTCACCCTGTCTTCCACTCTGAAACGTAAGTGAAATAGATTGTGAATATGGGGTTGACCTCATATGTTGGTTGGGTTTTTTGCTGTCATGCGAGTTTCTAAAATGGCATGCTCGATTATACCAGCAACCGTGTCTCCTAATTTACATTTATAAAAGGTTTTTGAGTAATACTGTTTTTTTCTGGAAGAAAGCCTAAATATTATTAACTGGCAACATTTTTCTTTCTTTTTTTTTTTTCTTTTTTTTTTTAAATCAAGTGCTTGTGCTGCATGCAAGTTGTGGGGAGATGCTCAGAGTGGGTGATGAATTTACAAAGTGCAGGATTTTGATTATAAAGAAAAATGCTTTATAAAAGCAGCCATTTCCTAATGCGGCCCAAATAACATATAGGTTTAGAACAAAAACAATTCTGCTGTGATTTTGTTAGATATGAAAGAGTAAACATGTCAGTGCTGCCTTTTTACATACAACATTTAATAAAGACAATGATCTTTTCATAATCCCAGTGCTGATGTATGCATATCTCTTGCATGTAAGCATTTTTTGCATATTATTCATTCTATGAAGAAGCTGTGAAACCAGGAGGTGGCTGAAAGCCAATTGTTTATTTTACAAGCCTAATAGCAGAAATAGCAAAACATGCCAATGTTGATTACACCTGACATGATGCCAGGCGTAAACATAATTCTGTTCATCAGAGGGCTCTGTGAATTGCAGCAGAGTGTGTACTGGGCTGCTGTGTTTTCCCATTTCTCCTTGCATCTCATTTTTATATCTCATTTCAGAGTGAATCTCCTGAAGATGAAATTGTGCATTAAATATGTTGCAAACCCATTTGAATTTCAATGAGAGCCCAGCCCTCCTGTTTGGTTGCAGTGGTCCCATTTGAACTGTTGTTAAAACAGATTTTTTTTTTTTTCCAAGAGTGCACACTTCGGTTTGTATTAAATCAATTCAACCGTGAACAACTGTCATGCAAACAAACACTGTAAGAACACAAATGCACACATAAAGTGCAAATACACATACACGCATCAATGTAATTCACATCCTCCTGTTTGCACAGTTAGTGGAAAGTGTAGGCGACTTCTCCCTTACTCACTAAATGTTGCACGGCAGGAAAAACAGATAGTCCCCTCTCATCCCTATTCATGTTTTTTGGAAATCCTCCCCAGACAAATAATAAGAGTCCCCAGTCACTCTGGGTGTTGATGAGAAGAGATTCATTCTCTAGTAGTTCAACTTCTCATGAACTCTACTTCAGAAAGATAAAGAGAGCTGACGGTTAGAAAATACAGAATACATTACAATGTATGCTCAGCAGCACATAATATAGGCCTATTGTTGAGAATGTTGTATGCTCTCCAGCTCAAGTCAGAAAGAAGTTACTTTCTACTTACTTACTTACTTATTCTTAAACTTGCTCTTATGTATAGATCATCTCTCTCTCTGATATTTGATTATACAGGATCCAAAAGGTATTTAGCTTTCTCAGTATGTGTGCCTGTTCAGTCACTTTTCTATATGTAAGCATTAGGGAAGTCACTAGAACCGATACTTAGAATTCCTTTCAGTACCAAAATTCTGAAAATACAACAGTCCCCGTTTTGTTTTGTTTTATCTGCACTATAGGCACCATAGGCAGCGCATGGCTACAAGTTTTGTAGTCTGTCCTTACGTATTCAAGAAGAAGAAGAGGCATAGGAAAAACTGCACGTGCTAAGCTGCCCTGATAGCTCAGTCCTGACATGTTAAGAAAGAATCGGGTATGAAAACACTTTGCATCGAGGCAGATGACCAAGGGGTGATAATTGGTTCATAAAAGGCAATATGCAAACATTGTTATAATGCTTTTCAGGCCAACGGAGGAAATACATCTGAAAGACCAAGCACCAAATTTACTCGAAGAATTCAAGGTGAATGAGTTTCAGTTCATCCAAAGTATTATCCTACATATTACCAAATTTGAGAAAGGTGAAAGTTGTCTTTTTCTCTGTGTTAGCCCTGCAATAGACTAGTGACCTGTACAGGGTGCACCATGCCTCTTGCCTTTTAATGGCTGGGATAGGCTTCAGCTGAACCAGGACACTGAATTGGATGGATGGATGGATGGATGGATGGATGGATGGATGGATGGATGGATGGATGGATGGATGGATGGATGGATGGATAACACTGCATTCAGTGTCATCCACCTATCAGCTTTCTTTTTAAATGCATTCACACTGACAATATTCTGCACATATAGGCTAGCAGGCTATAGGTAGCTGCAGTTCCTATTAAATATAATTAAGTGTTTGACACAAGTTTCATGTACAACATTTAACCTTCAAAACTCCAACATAAAATTGTATTACATTGCTGATATTACATTGCTGTAACATATTCATTACATATCTGTATTGCTGCGTTTAGCCATCAATTTGTCATTTTTGAAATACAGAAACAGAAGCACATCAGCTCAATGTGGCTGTACTCGGCATTCTGTTTGTGCACTGAATGACACAGATCCCCTGCATCCTCCCCAAAGGTCTTCTAAGCTGCCACAAGTGCCTCTGTGAGATTAACGCATGAAAACTATAAATAACCTACTGAGCGTTACAGTTTTTGTAATGTAAATAAGCACTATATGTCAGAGTGCACGTGAATACTAATAATGATACACGGACCTCGAGGTGACTGTTGTTGTGATTTGGTACTATATAAATAAAACTGAACTGAACTGATAAACACAAACAATAATAACAATAATGAAAATCCAGTGCCCAATATGCTGCATCCGTATGTCCAACATTACTGTGGGGTATCCACACATGTAAACGCTTATGTGAATAATAATTTAATTTTGTTTTAGGAGTCTACAAAATATTATTATGCAATACAGTATCTTCAGAGGGGTGTATTCTGAAGGAACTTTGACAGAGTCAGCTTGCTCTGTGTTACCTACCTTGAAAAAAACCTAAAACCTGAAACAGGTGTCACTACTGCACTTATCAACTTTCTTTATCAACCCAGGCTTACTTCAGGCTCTAAGTGTGTGTTTAATGTGTCATTCCACTTATATTCCAAACACAACAAATCAATCCAGTGCTGCCAACTTCAGAAAGAGGAAAAGGTCCTGAAGAAGTATGAAGAACACATATATATATATATATATAAAAAAAAAGAAACAGTGTTGAGAATAAGTTACATTAGTGACCTAGCCTACTTAAAACAGAGCCACCTTTGTGGCAAAGCGCTGGCTATGTGCTCAACATACTTTTCTAACCCAGTTAGAAGTTAGCAGTACACCCTTAAGATTTTAAAGAGCTAAATCTAAGTCTTAAATTAAACGAATATGTTCATGCCTCTGTTACTCTGACTGGACACAAGAAAACTGAGGGTAGTTGCAAGGATAGTGCATAGGTGGATGGGATAAACTGCACTTTTTCAATATGTATGCAAGACAACCTTCCAGTTAGAGCAAGTCTTTCATTAACGCTCAACTATCTTTCACATGAAGTTCTCAAATGTGACACTCGAATATTTTATTTTTCTAATTTGCACAGCACAACAATTTTCTCATGCAATTTTCAAGCTGAAAAGAAACTTTTGAAGTTCTAAAAAAAAAGGATGCAGAGCATCTCTTTGTTGACTTTGTCTTGAAGAGTCAACAAACAAAACTTCCTGTTAAAATCCCAAACACTGTCTCTGCACCCAAGACTTTTGCAATGATTGGCAGACAGCCCTCCCACACATACACATCGTGTCAAGACTGCTCACTATAGTTTCGGCTGTCACAAGGCAAAAAGATGGCTTGGTATAAGAGTGACTTATGACTGACACTGCAGCAGGGGACTTGTCAGGGTAACACCAGAAGAGCACCGCGTAGGTGGGTGAAACCAAGAAAAACAAATGGGCATACAATGCAACTGAGCGCCATGTGCGTGCTTGATGGGGCTTTAAGTTGTCAGTGAGTAGCATATGTCAGATTCACACTAACTAAACAAGTGCATGCACATTGTATCTTTAATAAAGTAATCTTAAGATATTGGACAGAAAAATTAATACATATTATATAAATATTTTAACAATCAAAATAGTTTTGCTTGGTTTTGTTTTAAAAAAAAGTCCAATAGAAGAAAACTGTATGTCTTAGTTGCTGTAACAGCTCTAGCAGTGGCTACATAACCATTGCAGTATGCATGTGTGCATATAAGTATGTATGCTCAGTAAAACTGAGAAAGGGTCAGTTGAGTAAATAACAGCATGGTTAATCTGTTTAAAAAGTAAGGCCCCCGTACACATGAGAGAGGGGTCACGTTTAAAATTATGAGCACAAAAATTAGCTTTGTAACTGGAAAACTCAAAAAACTTTTATTTGTTGCTCTCTATCTTTTATCTAGTTCAGATAAAATATTTATAGTGGGTGATTTTAACATCCATGTAGATGCTGAAAATGACAGCCTCAACACTGCATTTAATCTATTATTAGAC
>JAVDPK010001749.1:20489-61520 GCA_034780415.1 Cichlasoma orientale | reverse complement strand
GCACACTCGAATATCCTCGAGAGGATATAGAGCTGGTCCAGCGTTCCACGACCAGGACGAAAACCGCATTGTTCCTCCTGAATCCGAGGAAAAATCTCAAATAGAAGAAAAATATTTTTGCTTATTTTCTAGATGATCCAAGTTGATATTTGGTTAGTACATATACAACCCAGCTCATTATTTTTGATTAGCCCTGCCTCATTAGTCTGTTGCTGCCAGCTTTTATCTCTCCTGATGCCACATATAAGTCATTTGCGGTGTTTACAACAATTGCCTTTTACATAGCTGAAACTCATGTTTTTAACTACATGGTTCTGTGGATTGAAATGTTGTTCAGCCAATCGATCCATCCCCCATTCAGTGAAGTTCAGACTGAAATATCTATTTGACTGCAGACAAAAATGTGCTTTGGTTCAGTTTAAAATGTCTTAACAATTACTGAACAAATTACCATGGAACTTTGTTACATGCATATATGTAGCCCCCCCAGGATGCACTGTAGTAATCTGCTACATGTAAAACTGATGTCATTTCCATTAGCCTTAAATGTACTTTGTGTTTAATGCTAATTAGCAAATGTTAACCAACCAAGGTGGTCAATGTAATAATCAATATACCTGCTAAACATCAGGACATTAACACTGTGAATGCGAGTATGTTAAACATACTGATGTCAGCATTTAACTCAAAGCACATGTACATTGTAATGTAGCTGTTATTACTACTAGACTAGTTTATCAGTTATGTAAAATGAAGCAAAATCTAGGGTAACATAATCAAGTTTAAAGATCAACAGGGTTTAAGTTACCTCCCTTTAAGAAAATAAGTGATCCTTCCTAGTCATCATACACTCTCTTGCTACTTTGTTAGGTATGCCTGTTCAATTGTTCGTTAATACAAATATCTAAATAGCCAATCACATGGCACCGACTCACTATATTTAAGCATGCAGACATGAACAAGCTGACCAGCTGAAGTTCAAACCGAGCATCAACATGGGGAAGAAAGGTGATTTAAGTGACTCTGACCATGGCATGATTATTGGTGTTAGACAAGCTGATCGATTTCAAAAATTGCTTATCTGAGATTTTCCCAACCAACTACCTCTAGGCTTTACAGAGAATAGTCCAAAAAAGAAAATACCCAGCGAGTGGCAGTTCGTTTGGGGGAAAATGAACTGTTGTGTGAACTGGGTGTTAATGTCAGAGATCTGAGGAGAATGGCCAGATTGCTTCAAGCTGATAGAAAGGCAACAGTAAATCAAACACTCGTTACAACCAAGGAATGCAGAAAATGCATCTCTGATGGCATGAATGTCAAAACTTGAAGCAGATGGGCTACAGCAGCAGCAGCAGACCACGCCCGGTGCCACTCTTGTCAGCTAAGAATGGGAAATTGAGGCCACAATTCACATGGGCTCACCAAAATGAGACAGCAGAAGATTGGAAAAATGTTGCCTGTTCTAATGAGTCTCAATTTATGCTGCAGCAGCCAGATGGTAGGGTCAGCATTTGGTGTAACCAACATCCAATACAACACCTGGGATGGGATGTGGTGGAACAGGAGATTCACATCACGGATGTGCAGCCAACAAATCAGCAGTATGAACCAAAAATGTCTGAGGAATGTTTCCAGCACCTTGTTGAATCTATGCCACAAAGGCAAAAAAGGGGGTTCAACTGGGTACTAGCATGATGTATCTACTAAAGTTACCGATGAGTATGCATTGCATCATTGTACACAGATGCAAATGACAACAAAAAACTGTGCTTATTGTATTTACAAGCACATGCAACAGAAAATGTTTTATTATTAGCTTTACCTTGTCCAGGTCACCATGGGTTCAGGATAGCCATCAACAGCACAATTCAGGATGGCAGGCTGCCCAACATCTGCTGTGGCATTTACCTCTGTCTGCCATATCCTGATTGTCGGGAGCACTAAGATATAGAAAGGAAACATTTAAATAAGCAGACACATACACAGCATATACTATAGCTTTAGATATAAAGACAGCAAGAGGGAAAACAGAAACAGAAGCAGTGACAAATTCAAAATGCTTATTTTAGGCACACTCATTTGCTAGGCTCAGAAGTTACAGGAAACAGACTTCATTAGCATGAAACATCTTTGATACACGGTTGCTCTGGGCAACTGTTTCCACATTGATGCTGAGCCCGGTCGCCTCTGAGGATCTACAGCTTATTTAAGCGTCATGGGACACCTGCCGCACACAAAATATTCAAACACGAACAAAAAGGAAGAGGAAAAAGCGTGAGGGGAAGAGAGGGTTGCTAACCATTCACAACGACCTTGATGACACGCAGATCAATCTCGCCACGCGACATCAGGCGACCCTCGCAAGTATACAAGCCCTCATCCGTCTTCTTTATGCCACGGATTTGAAGGTGATTGTTGTTCAGTACTTTAAACCGAACTGGAAGGAAGCAGAAGTCAAATGAATCTTCAGGCGTGCATATTTGGCAAGTTAACAGCGCTAAGTGCTGGATGATAAACAGCTGTTGTTATGCAAACAAGTGAGTAAACCATGAAATAAAGAAAACTCCTGTCTGAATCAAATAAGACATAAAAGAGCCGCTTTGCTTAAGTTGAACATTTTAACACCGACATCGTAGCCATTGATATGTCTGAAATGTTTAGTGAAAACAAAGCTTTTAAAATGTTTGCGCGTGACATATATGTAATGTTTTAGTTAGTCTGTCAGAAAACAAATCATTTTAGGGCTCGTTTTATAATATTATCTCAACTTTATCAAATTCATAGCCATATTTCCAAAAAGCAGCTCCAGAAAAAGAGAAATCTGACGAAAAGACCACATGAACTCCTTCAGTCTGGGACGAAATGTGAACCGAATAAATTTAATCATATAATAATCCAAAATACTATTACAACCCACACATAAGCGTGTGTTATTATTTTTCAGTGAGCAATAACAACACTGCCATACGCATTATTATATTGCTCTGTGTCAAGGGTGAATAACAGAGTCAATTGTATTTTCAAATTCAAAATGAAATTAATTTTTTTTCCTTTCAAAGCACAGGGTAAACCCTGGAGACAAAAGCAGGGGATGAGTCATTTCATGTCTGTAACACCAGGATCTCTGTAGATCTGTGTGTGTGTGTGTGTGTGTGTATATTATAAAATGGAGATCTCAGATGTCATTTCTTGAATCTGCTGGAGCCACTCTCCCAGTTTGGGGGGGTCACTGCCCCGAGTGTTCCGATTACCACCGGGACCGCTGTTGCCTTTATCTTCCACATCCTCTCTAGCGCTCTCACTTGGTATGTATACTGTATATACTAAGTAGCATATTTGGTTGCCTCTGTGAGCTTTGATTTTGATTATGTAGTGCATGTTCACTACATTTTCCATTTTGCCTTATAGTCTTGTTTTTTTCGTTTTTTTTGGCTGTTAACATAACTGCAATCCTACAATACTGCTCTGAGCTACATCTTGATAATGTTGTAGTCATATCACATTTTTATTCACCAAACTGCAGCCATCTACATTCTCCCCTGACTTACAAACAGCAGAACAAGCAAAATAAATAAATAAAAACCCAGCAAGCTATCCTTATAACATGCTGAGATGTAATGGTCAACATGGTGGAAACCATAACATAAACTGAAATCATCTTATTCCCTACTCATTAATTATAAAAATTGTTGACCTAGAAATGTTTTGCTTTATAAGAGATGATAGCAAGTGAAACTGAAATATAAATTCCACTTTGTTCATAAACATCTTACCATCTTTTTCCATCTGTATTTTCGCTCCTTTATATTTCCAGAGGACAGTGGGTGGAGGTGAACTGACGACATCACAAATAATGTTGGCATTGTCTCCTTCTGTAAACTCTTGGGGTGTGGGAGCGTTTGTAAAGGTGATTTTTTCTGGAATAAAACAAAACACATTTTTCACGCTGTGATATAACAAGTTTCATTAAAGCTCTTTCACTCGCTGTGATTGCTCTCTTATGGCGCCACATTTTGGTGAAACAGTAGCTTTAATGTAGTGCTCTCCATGTCAATAATTCACAACTGAAAATGATCAAACTGAATGAATGCTTAACAATTTTTCCTATAACCACGATTTTCAACCTACCAAAAAAACCCAAAATCACCCTAAACAATCTCCCCTGGCACCCCTCGCTATTCCAGCCGCCAGAACTGAAGCAGTGTCTAACCACGCCATTTCTAAAACTGACTGGCTAATGGAATTTGCTGAGAGTTTTTTACGACATAAAATGAAGCAGAACTGTTACCTTACAGCCTTAAACAGGTCGCAAGTTACAGAATTTGATTCGGAATTGGAAAGCTATAAAGCTATCTCATCAAGGCTTAACGTATGAAGCCATTTTAGCTATAATGCGCGGCTTATTTCATGAAACGGTCATAAAACTTTCAATGTGATGTTTGCTCCTGTGAAACTCACCGTCTGCATGGGGCACAAGCAGTTATAAGTTATCACTTATATGGTTTGCATGATGTAGCACTCCACTACATATGCACACTGATGCTGCTACTTTCCCTTCCTGCTGACGGCAGAAGCTGGCATGTGCATAACCAGTGTGGCGATTTCAGTAGCTTGTTTAATTTGACTGTGAAAGTTTGAGACACGGCTGCAAGTCAGTGCTACAGTTAAAAATCATCAAGTACCTCTTCTTAAAACACAGCCTTTAACAAGCCAGGACAAATGTTCATTCATAGGAAGCTGCAACTCTTTTCTACACTGCTGTACACACAATATTGTATATCACTGTTAATATGCAATGGGTGGCCACATCTAATAACAATTTGAAACAGGTCCTGAAATAACAAAAAAGTTCTGTTAGAAAAATAATTTCATCTCTGACGGACATTTGCTGATGCTTGGCATTCATGGAAAATAAAATCCATTACTCACTAGAACTGCACAACAGACAGGATCATTAAGCAGCCTTCTAATGGTCTTCCGACCGTTTATTGAACTGATGAAAAATCCATCCTCACTTGAAAAGAAAGAATAATGTGTTGCCCTTGAGCAGTCAATAAAATACCATGTACTGTATGGTGTCTGTGTGTGTGTGTGTGTGTGTGTGTGTGTGTGTGTGTGTGTCGGGGTGGGGTGGGGTGGGGGCTTACGGAAGATTTTCACTATGACGGTCGACTCCGCTTGCTGGTCTCCATTGGTAGCGACACATTTGTATGTCCCAGCGCTTTCCGTCCCAGCTTTATACAGTGTGAGGGTGGAAGATGACTCATCATTGCGAGTTACTGTTGTGTCTTGTCTGTTCGGCTCTATCCTGTCCCCACTCGGTCCAAACCAGTCTATGTGCTTGGCAACGCCTACAACTAAGAGAACAGATAGAACAGAGCAGTACATAAGAAACAGGTATCTATAGGGTAACACATCAGTGCAGTCAGCCACTGCCCACAGACTGTATACTGTAGGTGGTTCATGCTCCTGCAAGGACTGAAGCCTTGCGGTTTATGCATTTTAACTGCTTGTAGCAACTAAGACATCAGAAATGTAATGTATTTCAAAGGTTTTATGCCAAAACCATATGAGCAACAACAAACAAACAAACCAACCAACAAAGAACACTTAATCTCATCATCCACTGATGAGACTGAAAATCTGTACATTTCATCCACATGAATGCATGATGCACATCCTAGACATTCAAGTAACTGGGAAACCACAACATGAAAGATTGAGTGGGGTGTAGCTGTACAATTTAATCCTGCAGGACAGGAAGTGTGGCTGAGAAATACTTAAAAATCATTTAACCACACACTTAACACACAGAGAAGACTTTTGAGAAGAACTGATTCCAACAGAACACAGGCCTCTGTATGTTCTGCCTAATTAACCCACTTTACACCCTATTTTTATAAAACAATCTGAAAATGTGGGTGAAAACTGAAAACATGCTAACTGTTAAGGTGCAGGTTTAAAAAAGTTTTTAAAAATTCTAAGTTGGGATGGTTGGATAAACTTACCTTCACACATAAAGAATTTGGACTCTCCGAGACTAATCTCACCATGAGTTGGTATGATCTGCACTTCCAGTGAAACTACAACAGGGGGGGAGAGAGAAAGCAAATAACAAAACAGAATACAAAATTAGAAGCAACTCACTATAAGTGATAATACAATTATTCAAACAGGAAACACCGGCTAATTAGATGCACAAATGTCAGCATATCAATGCATGCCATCTGTAGGCAATGGCAGAAGTAATTACTCATTACTATAAAGAATAACACTTGAGTTTCATTATGTATCTGATAGTGTACCTTCAGTAGCATTAAGGATTTCTGCCTTATTTTATTTCTCTTTTGTTCTGCTTTAGTTGATTAACAGCTGGTACAACTACTAGATGTAAGAGCATAGAAAACAATGATATTCCTCAAGTTGTTACTCATTTCTTGCATGCGTTCCTGGAGCAGCTTCTCCAATTTCCCTTGCCTTAAAGTGTTAATGCCCACAACTCTGCCGCAGATTACACAAGAAAGCCATTGTGACGCCACTCGGTGGTTTGTTTACTACTATTTTCAAGCCTCAAGTTTTGTCCGCAGCCATCCTGGCGTGGTGAGAGGCACTTCAACCCTGATTGGAGACGCATACAGTACCTCTCTTTAAGACCTAACACCTATTTAATAAAAGACTCATTTTGAAAAGCACCACAATGGAAATATTGATCACAAGGAATTCATTTGCATCATAATGACTTATGAATTAAACTGAGCATTGCATGAGAAGCTGAAGCTTTTTAAAATGGGACTGCAAAGGATCCAGAGAATTGCTGGAGCCAGCACCCATCTGCACTTTGAGGCACATACTTCAGTTTTCTGATCTGGTAGCTTCTGCCACATACACCTGTTATCTTTGCACATTCGTCCATATTTTTACCGCAACTGAAAAATGCAGTACAAACAATAAAATCAACATGCACATTAAGAAAACAACTCTGCCAGTTTTGGCCCTAGCAGCACTGTCACCAAAAATATGGGTATTTCCTTTTCCTCTGTTGCCTGCAGTCTTCCTGTCCTATCAAGAGAAATAACATCAGCACAGCAATGCAAATATTCAGTTAAAATTCTGCAGCTGGAACCAGTGCTGCACTCCCAGTGTACCTTCAGATAAATTACTTTTAAAATACTAAATAATTTTTAGAAATGATGCTGTCTGGCAAGATAAATGCAGTGTCTCTCAGTGAGAGCCTGCATTTCATCAAAGATTGGATGAAAAAGAGAGATTTGCATCATCTGACACTAAAAGAATGATGCCCTGAAACATTTTGTACTTAATTAGAACAAAGTGGGACTTGTTTCCTGTAGAACCTCCCAAGGGGGCAGTCAGGGTTCCAGTGGATGACTAAGAAAGGTGTCTAGATGGACCTGAAATCCCACTATATCATGCATGAGTGAGACTGTATGAACATGTACCAAACTAAAGGTCAGGGCAAGAAGGTGCACACAGGGGCATCGATTGACACAGAAAGAGGACAATATGTTTAAATAAAGATGTCTGGAGCAAAGCGCTAGAATGATTTCTATATTGCCAACTTGTGAAGTGAACAGGTAAATATTAATTTTATTTTAGTCAATCTGTTTAAAGTCTTCCCATAGAGTGACATGTCCTTTCAGTGGAGTCCCGTTCAAGGCGAAAGAGATTAAATAATGACTGTTTGCCCATTATAACTATTTTGCAGCATTTAACAAGATTTTAAAATCATAATAATAATAACAATAATAATTCCTTCTTTTAGATTTACTCAATAAACTGTACCACTATAACTGTAACCACTAAAAGATGAGAATTTGTAGTGAACTTAAAAGGTAAGTTCATCAGAAAAAAAAACCCCTAAGAAACAGCTAATATCTATATTTTAATGGAGGGTACCAGAAATTATGGAAATATTTGCCTAATAAGGACTTAAATAACTAATCAAGTGTTGAACTATTAATCACTTCAGCTCTTTACCCAAACTTTAAGACACACATGGTATAATTACTGATATAATTAAAGAAAAATATTTTCTACATTTTCCATTTGACTGGTAATGTATTTATTCAGTTGTCCTAAATGTGCCTGTTGTTTCACTTTTGTCAGCAGGATTTGATGTTCAAAGTGATGGAACATCAAATCCTGACATCAACGCTCTTGTCATTATTTTTAAATACAAGTGTCTAATAAAAATAATGCTATGCTAATTTTATGGAAAAGGTTTATGAATTTAGTTTTAATTGGACCAAGGAAACGAGAACGGGTTCTATTTATTTACTCAAACAAACAGGCAGCTAATTTGCAGAGGAGGCATGCCAGTGATGATTATTCAAGTCAAGAGAAGTTTATTTGTACAGCCCATTATCACATTCAGTGTCTGAAAGGGTTTTGAATAAACAATAGTTTCCAACCCGGGCCAAGTAATATAAGTAAAAACATCCTAAAGCATGGCACATGCATAAAAATGGCTGAAGCCATAATGGAAAGAGGTAACTTTACAACAAATGTAAAATGCTATAATTATAGCGCGATTATGCAACAGGAAAAAAAAATGTTCACAACTAATGTGATAAGTCCATTATAGGACGCTTAAGAAAATGGTCCAGCAAAGGTTGAATGGAATAAGCTCCCTCAGATAAGAGGAGAAAAGATCTAGTATTAGGATTAGGGAGGTGAAGTGGCCATTACGGAGAGGGGCAGGATGTGGGGCAGCTGGTGATTTTACATTACAAAGCAGGAATGTTACAGTAACTAACATCATTAGCATCTACAGTAGCACTAAGCACACGGAGTAAAATAGCAATGTCCCTGTGCATTTACTTGCCACTGAAATCTAATAGCAAAACCACTTGTTCATTCCCTTTGAAGATAACTCAAGATATACTGTGTGTACTCTAATATAACAGAGGAATGCAGAGGCTGCAGGATCATCGATAACACACTAAATGCTTAACATTGCACTGTGTTTGAAGAGCAAACGTGTGCCTTACAACAACCTGAAACACGGCCAACTACCCCATCTAGATCAAGGCTTGTAGACTAACTGTACAGACGCCTGTCAGTACGTCAAAGGTCTATTCCCCGAAAACCTGCTCAAGTAATGATAACTGTTAAACTGCTAACAGAAAAAAAAAACTGGGTGAGTAATGACAGAAATCATATATACTTTTCATCTAACTCTCCCAGTTGTATGCACTGAATTACTATCACAAAGTCAGAAAGCAGTAAGCCAGGTTCTAAAGCCTCTAAAGTCTCAGTATACTTGACAATACTGCTTTTCCTATTAAAAACAGCAATGCCAAACTACTTTCATATCCTCCAAGTAAGCTGTATTTCTGTTCCCAAAGGGACATTTTATGACATGATCCCATATCCTCGTCCCTTCCATTCAATGAATGTTGTTTTTTCCTTGTTCTGTTAGGTATTCAAATACAGCAGCAACACACCTGCACAGTCTGAGAGTTTTCCAAATGAAATTGTTCTGTAGGCCAAGCACTAATTGGTTCTCTCAGATTGAAGGCAGAACCGTTGCTCCTCTTCGCTGAGACTTATGAAGACAGGGTAATTGCTCTCCAACGAGCAGCTCACTTTTCATACATTAGTGAGGCTAACAAGCTACTGTAGTTCGTCTTGTTAAAGGGCAAAAACTCTTTCAGAGCAGGGGGTGGCAAAATTGAAGAGAAGCAAATTAGTGGTCTAGAAATTTAATATGCATGTGTTTCCCACACAATCAGATTCTATGGGAAACAAATATTGCAAATATTTTGAATGCAAGCTCTTCGCTACAATAAATAGCTTACGGGGAGTGAAATGTGCTCTTTATGTTATTATGAAAAGAGAATAAATATTTTCTGTTTCATTATGAAACCATGGTGGAGCAAATTAGATTGGCAAGCTGCCACACTATAGGTAATTAATAGGAAACACTGTCTGAATCCCTAGTGAACAATCCATTCTGAAGTAGGCTTAGACTGGATCACCATATCAAAGAACTTAAAGGAGCAGAACTGTAGGTAAGCAGCAAAATTATTTTTGCCTGTACCATATATTTCAAGCATGGTTTCCTGATAAATCTGATATTTTTTTTAAATTCCCTACCTTAACAGGCTGGTTTTAGCCATACTTGCACCATATTTCCCGCAGTAGCAGTTATGGTCTGTACTGTAGGTTGGTTAATCTATCACAACTGAAATGTGTCCACTGTTGGGTAGGCTGATTTTTGCACAAACGGTCATGGCCCTCAGATGATGAATCTGTCTCTTTTCCCAGGAAAATACTCGATACTCAATACCACAGATTTGTAAACAATGATTAGAACAACATAAACACCCGTGGCCTGCTGGACCGTCATTTTCTAGGGCTCTGGCAGTGCTCATCCTGTTACTCCTTTCACAAAAGGAGCAGATCCCAGTACTACCGGTGGGTTAAGGACCTTTTACAGCCCTCCAGCTCTGCTAGAGTAACTGCCTGTCTTCTGGAATCTCCTCCATGCTCTCGAGATTGCCAGAAGGACTGCTGTGTCCCTGAGCACAATAGCACATATTGATGTGCCATCCAGGAGGAAATGGACTACCTGTGCAACCTCTGTAGGGTCCAGGTATCACCTCATGCTACCAGTAGTAACACTGACCCTAGCCAAAGGACAAAAAACAGTCAGTATCCCAGAACTTTAACTGACTTGATGCTATACCCTGATTTAAAAGTGTTCCTTGAAGTTTTTTGCGCAGTGTGCGCATACCATTTGAAAGCCTGTTTATTTTTTATTATATTTTGGGTTGAGCAGCAGAGTTGACTATGTAGGCTGTGTCCATGAAAAACTTGCCAAATCTTCTGTGCCAATGCCAAACAGCTTATTCTGCAATCGACTCTTGTTTGGTGTCATTTATTGGATTGGATGATTGATATCTGAAGAAACAAGACATATTGACAATTTAACAATTTATTCATTTAACAAACAGGGGCTTCAGTATCATTTGGAAGAACCGTACACAGCCACAACAGCCTGGCACCTCCTCCTCATGGTCACCAGCTTGGTCACACACTGCTGTGGGATGGCATCCCATTCTTCAACCAGCATCTGTCACAAGTCAGCCAATGTGGTTGTGTTGGTCACTCTGGCATGAGCAGCACACCCAAACTGATCCCACAAATATACAGTGGGGTTGATACCAGGACCATTTGCCAAGTTTTTTGTGGGCACAACATACATACTCAACTCTGCTGCTCAACCCACAAATACATTTTCCTTGCAAATGTGGCACTATTTAAGGGGAAATAAACAGGCTTTCCAACGGTATTTATTGCCAAGAAGCATTGACACAACAAAGAAACATTTTAAGATTTTCTTAGGTAGTTCAAAAAACAAATAAGAATCATTTCTGAGTTGTGTGCAATAGTGCTGTGTTTCTGGTGACTTTGGTAGGATATACTGGGACTTTAAGAGAAACATAACACTTTTTAGACACAAATAATTGTGTCATTCTGTTAAATTAACATTGTCTTTCAATGTTACAGATGGGCAGAACTGATAACATTTGCCGGCAAGCTCCCACATTAACGTCATTTTATTACTTGCCACAGCTGCTAGCAGCTGCCTTAATGATAACTAATGGCTAATGATAACAGATGGCTAATGTGGCTATTGGGTAACTGCTAATAGGGCTGGGCAATTAATTAAAAGTAAATCAAAACCAGCATTCAGAATGTCTCATCAACGCAACCTTGTCCATGTTTTTAAATTCTTTTAATACTCCCCACAGTATCTACTGTCCTCGTTAACATATTACCATGTGCGTTGTAGTGTGCAAAGTATGTATATGTAAAAGTATAATAAATGAAAGTGCACGGCGAAGGTGTTTTTAAAAGCATTTTCGGCCCGCGAATTCCCCTGATTTAGCCCTGCGGAGTCGACAGACACGCCGACACTTCCAAATGACTAATTACCAATTTAAGACGACATAGCAGCAAAACGCAGCCTTGCTGCAAGTCAAACGTACGGACTTCAAACAATATACCAGTTTTTAAATTGTGTTGATCGGACAAGTAAAACCAGACTGATGATAAATAATTTACGCCATGCTTTTTCCTGAATATTGTTGTCATGTTTAATGCGTCTTTGGTGCAGGAAGAAACAGTAAAAACAGGATATTCACTAGCAGAAAGTGCTTGCGAGTAAAAAATAAATAAATAAAAAGTTGTGGGACTGACAGGGCGAGAGAGGAGAGAGTGATATTCCTACTCGGATTTTATGTTTGTTTTTTTTTTTTTGTGATTTTAGGTCCAATGTGTTAATACCGTGTGTCAAAATTAAAAACTGTGCAGTCACACACATGAGGTTGTGCTGAAAAAAATATACCAAACAAGGCAAGGTAAGTAGTTTTTAAGCTAAAATATAAAAGGTAAAATCAAAAGTAGAAAAAAAAAAAAAAGGCCAATTATACCCCCAGACCCCAGAGGGACAAATATAGATTTGTTTAGGATTTTGTTCACCTCACAGGGACTGCACACACTATCAGTACTGGATTGGAGCCAGCCAAAAGGTGGATTAAACCTACATAAAAAATAATAAACAAAACTTATAGGACCTCAGTAGCCTTAAGTATAAATGATGGCAACAGCATAGTCCACACTGTAGGCTCAACATATAGATTCAACACAGAAGTATAAATTAAGCCTTGGGGTGTGTCAGTAATTTAGCTGGGCACACTGAAAAGCATAATAATGCCCCCAAAATAATACTAAATTGGTTAATTCCCCAACACCTTTGCCCAAGGAACAACAAAATTTAATGCATAAAATCAAAGACTGTAAATGTTTAGTATCTTTTTAGATTCATTCCTTATTATCATATTGAGCTGCACTATTGTAACTGTAAACTACTAATCATCAAGCAGAAGAAAGTATGGCTGTTAAACACTGAAGCTGGAACAACGACCTGAAAATGAGGATAGCAGAAGTTGGCCTGAAGAGTATCAGAAGGTGTTATGTACCACTAATTGGCAAACCTACCCTTAGGCTCATAAAACTTATATTCATATAGCAGTAACATACCCAAACCTGTGCTATGTTTCCTAGCTGTTAAAGCCCCCAACAATAGACTGAATGAGAGACCTACAGAGAAATAAACAATTCAAGTAGGAAAGAATGACCTAGTTCTGAGGAAACATATAATTTCCCTGCAGTTCAACTTGGCATTCAATTGCTTTTACATAAAATGAACACGAAAAAGTCCCACTGGGGAGGGCCCCATCAAAATCAACCTGAACGTGTCTGCCTATAATCCAATAAACAACCCAGGAATATGAAGTTATAATGCAAGTGTGTCAGGAGGCATTCAAAGAAAATTCAATTTGCAATTTGAAACAGACACAATGGGGGAAAAAAACAGATAATTATAGTAAATAATAGCTGTTGTTGACTGATACAGAATAGTGTTGGAATTTGAAGATCAGCTGCCAACAAATGGTTTAGGATTGACTGTCTGGCCCAAAATCCGAGCTGCAAATTAAAGTCTTGCTTACATGAAATAATGACAAACCAATTACGAGCAGTGAAAGACAGTTGAATCAAAATTGCACCATAATATGCAGAGAAACACCAAGAAAACGCTAACATGTTTGTTTTTTTCTGCATCCAAACAATAACTATGGCTCTGACATTAGCAGTTCATTTGTGATGTAACATTTTCTGTAGCTGTGGGCAATGTCATATTTGGATGCAGGCTGATTATGACTATAGGAGACAGCTTGCAGTGTCAATAATTCATGTCTCTGTAGGTCATCAGCAACACAGTAGTGTTTTAGTCTTGGACGAATCTGATTAAATTCATACTACTGGCAGCATATCATCAGTTACATAGTTTATTTATTTCCTGCTTCTCAATGCAGATCACAGCATGATGCAGTAAGATGCAATACATGTTCTGCCATCTAGCTGAATGTAGCTGTAGTTTTATGACCAGAAATGGCAGCAAAAATCCTTCTTGACATTCTGCTATC
Organism: Cichlasoma orientale; assembly: GCA_034780415.1. NCBI lineage: Eukaryota > Metazoa > Chordata > Actinopteri > Cichliformes > Cichlidae > Cichlasoma > Cichlasoma orientale. The sequence goes on along the minus strand of JAVDPK010001749.1, from coordinate 47,505 downwards.
ATTTCTGTGTATGTGTTTCTATTTCAGGATCATGTTTGCAGTTTCTTCAGAACAGCCATAGGGCATTATACTACATTGCATGCACATGCTCATGCACATGGGCTTACACGTGTGTGGGTGCGTTTGTATGTAATGATGGTAATGGAAGGGGTGGATTTCATGAATGAAAATTGTGTGCATTGATGTCCTTGGGTTACGACAATCAATGGCTGCAGCTGGAGGACCTTTAATAGCCTCATGTAGCCTAAACCCATATTTTCTAGCATGGCTCATATCTTAAATCAAAGTTTCCCACAGGAATACACTGTTATTTTGGAAGTAGCTGGTAAGATGTGAAGGGCAAATACACCATATGGATAAGAATTTATGCAGAGTCTGGCCCTTTTCCTCTGGCGTCTGTAGTTATCTTAGAACACTTCGGGAGCTGCAGTCTAGGCTGTCGGATGTTGTAGTAAGCCTCGACCCAAGCCGTGACTCGCCTCACTTGCCATGTGGGATTATGCTCATCAACTATTCTGCCAGCGTAAAAAAATGCACACACATTCAAACACTTAAACTTTAAGCCTGCCAAACTGACAGTCGCAGTAATAAACATCTGCTTCCTATCTGTGATCTAAACCAAACAAAAGATTGGACATGTCCTTCAAATATATGGTGCACTTGCCATTAGGGCAGGAAAGTTCATAATATCTATCCATCCATCCTCTTCTGCTTATATTATTCATATTTGGCTTTTCAGCATAGACACACAAACAAGAATGCATGCACCACTGCCTCACTGTCAAAGAGCATTTAATTGGCAGCTTCTAAATAACCGGAAAGCAGATGATTTTATAATTTAACTGTCTCCAGAAATCAAGAGCCTCTTGCTCAGTAATGGTGCCAGTTTGTTTATAATATATTGAAAGAGTCTGACTCATCCATGTTAAGTGATGATTTGTCCCATGCCAACAAGCTAAAAAAGCTGCCAATGATTTGCAAACTTGGGCCAATTTATGGTGTTGATTTGTTATTACAAGTACAAAACTCAACTAATACATTTGTCACTGGAGCAAACTATCACCAGATTTATTTATTACAATGCACAAGCTGCAGCTAGTAAGCTATTGTGAAATGACAATAAATACTGCACAGTGATAACTCACCTATCACGGGGGTTACGTTCCAGAGACCCCCGCGATAGATGAAAATCCACAAAGTAGCAGTGTTATATTTATTTTATTATTTTTATATATTTTAAGGCTTTATAAACCCTTTCCCACACTCCTATAAACCTTTCCCACTCTCTTGCTACAACTTGAAAGATGAAGATGATGAATTATGTAGCTGTGCAGTACTGATGGCGATGAAGGTGATGACGATGTGCTGCACAGTACTGCACAGCCAAGACGAGCATTACAGCTCTTCTGAAGGCACCACTTCATCAGGCGCTTCATCAGGTGGTGCAGTATCTTCACCCTCGGCCGTAATTTCTATTTCCGCTAAAGGTGTAGGCGTAACTGATCTCTTCGTCCGAGTGATGAACATAGTTATGGGCAGTTATATAAATACCTAAATACCGCAAAATCCCGCGATACAGTGGAGCCGCAATAACTGAACCGTGATATAGCAATGACGACTGTACCGTATATGCATTTCAACATGTGACCTGAGAACTGGTCGGGTTCACACTGCAGCAGACACAGGCTCTCAATTCCAGTTTTTGGTACAACCCCCCCAACAAAAAAAAAAAAAAAAAAAAAAAAAAAAACAGCATTTAATTTAGAGAAAATGTAGCATTGGGATCACAGCGTAAACCTTAAACAGCAACATGCAAATAAAATATTTATTGGAAATGAATGTTTGAAAAGCTAATGAATGTTATATATGTAAGACATAAGGCTAAAATTCAGATGGCAAAGTATGAATTTTAGGCAGCACTCATAAAACCCCTAAAACAGTTTTGTGTTACATGAACTCCGGAGGAGTTGTCTCTGCCCTCTGTCTTGATGTCGGGTGCAGCAGTAGATGAGTTTAATGAGTTTCAGCTGCCTTTTCTTGCAGATTTTATCATGATGAATTATTGTTTGTATGGAACATCCTGTCCACAGCTTTCCCGACTGGAAGAGGGACAGAGCTTTTTTCATACATGGGTGTTTGGTTCAGGTCAAGCAGCAGGACTTCTGTGCTGTGTCTGTTATTAAAAAAAAAATGAGTGCAGCCCTCATTTTAGAGAGGAGGCTTACGTTCCTGGAGATAAGATGGAGTTCTGGATGGGATTTTAAAGTCAGGACTGTGGCACACTGATAGCTGGTGCGGTTCCTTCGGAAGATGAACGAAGAAGCTGCTTCACTCTTAGGAGAAACTTATTGTACAGGTGCCAGTGGGAGAAAGTGTCATTGCAGGGGTCTAGCCAGAAGATTTTCACAGGCTGGCCCACATACAGTAAGCAACTACAAACAAAGTGTCTCAGGTAATGCTGTCTCTCTCTCACCCAGTATCAGAGAATGCTGATGTGACTGACAGCAGCTGATCCTCACACTTAGTCACTTACTTTCTCTTACAAATAAGCATCAATTCTCCAGTAGTAAATAGCCAATTCTGTTATATCCCAACTGAGTTAAAGAGCAAGTAAAACAATATTAACTAATGTTGGCGAGCGTTGGTCACTTTACAAGAAGCTCGTTCGGTTCCCCGCTGGTTCCCCTCCCAGCTCACATTCATTTCTCACTGGTTACTGTTACTGTTATTTCTTCTGATCCTCATCTGTCCCTGGTCTTTTTTTGATACCCAAGCGGCACATAAGTATAAGGCTGTGATCCATCACATTTTCAGCATCTTCAGAGTCAAAACTACTGTTTGCCTCCATATTTCTCATTGCCCACATTGGCCTCACTCGAGTGGGTAGAAAATTACAGAAACAACTTTAACTGTCATTTTAGTACATTTTATAGATAGATAGACAGATAGATAGATGGATGGATGGAAAAATATCGCTTCATGTTCCTACACATTTATTCACTGAGGTCACCGGCCTGCACGTTGCGCTTTAAGTGCTCAGTTTCAGGAGTTGCTAGTTTTAAGGAAGAAGTGAGTATTTGCTTGCCGCTCATGCCTCTCAACCAGTTATACTCATTTCTACCAGTTGCTATGGAAACGTGTTTCCCCACTTCCTTCTCCCCTTACTTTGACATCACCACTTGCCCGCTCTCATTCTCTCTCGCTCGCTCTCTCTGATTGGAGGCAGCAGTGCAGCCTCAGAGGAGTGACTATTTACATTGAAGAGGCTGTCAAAACAACACACACAATTTCAGCTGATCACCATGACTGCCTTCAGTGGCTGATTCGTTGGTGGTAGTATGCTTCAGTGTTGGCTAGCTAACCACATACCGCACAGAGCTATAAATTCAACCCTCTATATAGTACCATTCAATAAAACCACTGGATGTCTAAAGAGCAAAGGCTCAGCTGGTGCTTGCCTTATAATATCTCCAGTCTCAGGCACCAGTATCTGCAAGGCTTTAGACAGTTGGGCTCTCTCATTTGTTCATTACTTTTTAACTATAAGACTGAATAACAGATGGCCAGCAGCTTACAGTCACTGTTCATTAGCTTTAAAAGAAATGTTTATGAGTCAACCCAAAGGGAACCTCAGCACAGAAATCTGGTTCCTAATTATGTGTATCCATTTCAAAGCTTTAAATCCAAAATAACCTTTAAAATATATCTTAATACAAGATCTCTTTCCTGTAACATGTATAACACAGAAGAAGGCTTATAATTCAAATGATCCTAATTCTTTTCATAATTCATAACTAATAAATTATATCTGAAAATTAAAATATTCTGCAATCACAGTCTGCAGAAAACAGGATTTATTTTATGGGAATCTTAGGTGTTAAAAAAATGAGAGTGGAAAATATCACTTGGAATACTGACGTAATCGTCATATTTATGTGTTATATAATAGGGCAGAACACATTAAAATAAGAGGCTGAGGCAGCAGAAGCAGAGCTGCCACAGAGGAGATGATTGTATCTCTTGTTAAAGTGTGACTGTTTGAAAGGTGTTTGGCTGTGATATTGAAGTATTATAATATAAGTCACATTATATGTCATATTATCTTTATCCTATGGTCAAAAGCCAAAAAGATCCATGTACTGTAGCTTTGTGTCTCTCACTAAACAAAAGGATTTACCTTAAATACAGGTTTGAGATCAACTATATAGTAAGAGGCAAATACAGAATAAGGTGGTGCTTCAGTGTGCTGGTTCAGTTTTTATAAATTTTCATTAACTGTATTCATGAGAAAAATTCAATTTGGGAAGTTATTTTTCCAGGTTTACACATGAATGTAGTACGCTCCCAGACATGACACTTCACAAATTCATTTTACAGTCTGCTGGAGAAAAAAAAAAAAATTAAGCACAAAACTCACATAATAATTTACGCCGTGGTAAACACGGCCATGGTGCTGTGAGATCTTTAACATCAAACTGAAGCCAAAATATGAGTTTAAATGATCTCTCTCTCTAATGGCCATATGCCTCTCTGAGCAGCATCCCTTTTCCTCTCTGTGCTGAAGATAAGCTGTGACTCAGTGAGCCACGGTGCAGTCCACTTCAGTGGCCAAGAGAAATTTGCCCTCATTCAGGCAATTTAGTGTGAGTGCCCCTCAGCATCTGCCTCAGCTGTGCACTACACAACAAAAGCCCAGGGAGGCGGAGAGCTGAGCGTCTGTGACCCATCATGCTATGCTGCGTGCTCCTGTAATGAATCAGTATTTAGAAGGTTGGACACAAGGCCACGTAGACAATGTAGACATTGTGTTTCCAGGGACACTTAAAAATTAGGTGAGAGGAAGCTTTTAAAAAAAAAAACATAGGAAACAGATTAACTGTGGCCTATCAAAAAGAAAATTGACAATTCTGCAAAAACAAACCAAAACAATCCACAATAAACATGTTTTGTCATCCCAAACAAACAGATACGTGATCCTGTGAAAAAAAATAATTATGCCCAAAATCCCACTTTGATTTTCATCCAGCTTAGAGCTCCAGCAGAGCTGTACAACCTGTGCAAGGACTGCGAGAGAGCAGTCTGTCACTATGTCTAAAAAAGACATGCATAATCAGTGAAATGGAAAGATTCTTGGAGGCCGAATACTGGGGACTCTGAAAAAATTGTTTATTTACAGTTTGAATCCTGGGTGGCAACTATGCACAAGAATAGGGAGCCTGTGTAACATGAACAATGACTGAAATGTTAACATCTCTGCAAACACGATGAATCAACCGTCTGTCGCAAAAAAAAAAAAAGCTCATTCTTACAGATTAATCATTACAGTGTTTCTCCAGTGACTTCCCCGATGGTGCTAGTCACGACACACTCCCCTGAAAAAGCCCACAAAGCAACCACTCTGCTTGCTACTTGAATGAAAGCCATTAAGGTTAGCAAAATAAAACACTCTAAGGCTGTGCTAACTGGGCAGATTTTCATATATTGCTAATAATTAATGTAACAAAGAGGGTGGGGGGTAACTGGGAGGGTAGGAGGACTGGAGGGAGGGAGCCAAAATGACCACTCAGCCACAAGATGCCTGTGACTACACAGAACCCCAAAGCCTGGCACATGCACACAGCTCCCTCTGTGTGTCCATTGAGAAGGCAGACAAGCTGGGACGAGCCGGATAAGCCTGCCTGTGACTCCACCAGGAAGAGGATCAATAGGAGGGAATGCACCATTTCGGATACAGCCAGACAGAGCCAGGGGCAGGGCAGAGAGGCAGAGCAGCACTTGAGTGCTCATTATGTTGTGTAGGATGACACAGTGTGTGCAGCCACTTCTGGAGTTATCTATGAACGGAGGGAGGTGTTGCAAACTCCTCAGAGATTAGGGCAGACCACACAGTAATTGGATTAAAGCACTAATGAAAATAAAAACTGGCATGAGCATGTCTCCATCAAGATTACGGAGCTGATGAGGACAATCACATGTGCAAGCTGATAGCAGGTGGAAAAATCGCTCGCCAGGAGCCTAAACCTATCGCACAACCAGACAAATATTGGAAACCGTTCATCGTAGCCGCCTCTTTTGCCTCACTTGCTGGCATGGAAACAGTTGGCTGCAGCTGAGCATTTGGACATCACCCACCAGCAGTCAATCACATAGCAATGTCCCGCCTTCCATACAGAGTCTCAAACACCTGCCAAGTATCAAATGCCAGTAAAATTTGTCTTTGCCAGTAAATAAACAAGGGTCAACCACCACAGTGGCCAAGATGATGATGCCTCAGCTGCCTTCTCCTGTCCTCAGATTATGTCCCTGCTGACCACTAAACACTTTCTCTTACTCTAAGCCAATCAAACCAAAGCAAAACAGTGGCTATGTATCAAACAGGTTTCTGATTAGCAGTTTTAATAATGGCTCTACAAAAAACCGCTAAGCTGTTATTTCCCACTTTACAATAGGATTAACCAGCCGAACATCAGTTTAAAGACAACCAAACAGTCGGCATGGTGACGAAGCTTGAAATCAAAGCCTCTATCTGTTCAATGCATTAATGACTTTTTTTTTTACCATGTTCCTCAATTGATCCAGAATATGAAACAGCATTGAAAATGAATAGGTATTTGTTACAGCTCACTCACATGAAGCAGAAAGAGTGTACGGAAAGCAGAAACAGCAACACAGCAGGGTGAAAAGTAGAAAATAATTTTGCATACTCAGTCAAATATAATTAAATATTTAACATTCTATCACTTTCATAGGAACAATAAGTAAAAGGCAATATTACATAGATGCTCTTCTGGTAGTTTTGTCAAATGGGGGTTAAAAATTCAAGGTAGTTACTGCAGTTAGAAAGCCTGTATAACCCTATGTTGATTTAATATGTTATTTTGAGATACTAAGCCAAACTGTCAACAGCTCCCTGCGACACCAGATTTTCGCAGCATAATGCTTCCTCTTCTTATAGAATCCATATGCACAGCATCTCTCCCTGTCTTGCTAACCAGCCTCCACTGAAAAGCCTTCAGTTCAGTTCACCTTTCTGATGTGTATACAGTCTATTTTCCAACTGAGAAACTGACCTCCTGCTTACAGTATCTGAATAAAACCCTGTCATCACAACACAAGAGTGATAACAAAAGCATTTATTTGTTTTATTAATTAAAAATAATATATTTTATACGGTTTCATTGGGAAATTTGTCCTCCAAATGTGACCCATTCTAAGACAGTTAGGAGGACTATACAGCCAAACTGCAGTGCCTTGGGACCAACTGCTGTTCTGTGGTGGGTACCTTAGTTGGAGGCAATAACAAGGATATCCTGATATCTAATGTGCATGTTAAGGGTTGGAAACCAGAGCAGCCACAGGAAATACATGGACAGGAAGAGAATGAAAAACATACTTTTCACTCTGAGGCAATATTGTTACAACATTCACTGTGTACAAAAAAAATAATTAATTAAAAAAGCTTTTTGAACTTAAATTTCTTTTGTTGACACATACTATATGCATTACTTTTAACAGCATACTTTTAATATTCTTTGGGTTAGAAAGGCTGTTTGATTATGGCAAATCCTTATCACAGTTATGTTGGTTAATACTAAGATCAAAATTACTCCACACAAATACTCACTGTATTCGTACTCTGTTGAAAAGTCAAGCATTTATTTAACTTTTTTTAAAATACTTTTTTAACCAAGGAGGATTTCCTTGAACTTTAAACGATAGTTCGACTAAAAATAAATACATAAAAAAAAAACAAATAATAGCTGAACTTATTATTTTGGGATTTTAGGGAGAGGCAAGAGTCATCACTAAAAAGAAAACTGGCCAGCTGGATTTATAACTCAAAGCAAAACAAGAGCATCACTGCCAGAGGAATGCTGCACAGTAATCGCTTTATCTCAATTATCTTTTCGTAATCGTTGGAAGCCAGAATGGTAATTGAAAATAAAATTATTTTAATTGTCCAGTCCTGCCCAGGGTTATGGTCTGAATTCTTATTGCAGATTCAGACTTCTGAAGTTGTAAAATGCTTTCTGACAAGGACACGGTTGTACTCCAGTAGCATGCTATCTGTTATTCAAGGCCATCCCTGATGTCCCTCATTAATCCATGCCACATCTAATTGTGCTAAGCCATAACAGCAGGCCATTAGCATTCTTAAGCAAGACTGCCATACTCTTCCAAAATATTTCCAGTGGCTGACTAATTGGAGATGTTGTCATGCTACATGTGAATAGGCAACACCAGTTAAGATTTTTTAGACACAGCTGCGATGTTAGTATACGTGGGGCTTGATGGAAAGGTTCAGGTTTAGGCAGAGAGACAGTTACAAGTCACGATCAGTCAGCATTGGTAAAGTCATCTGTTTTGTGTTATCCTTCAGTCAGCCAAGTCTGTAACACAAATGTTGTGATTCAGATGTTTAGCACTTATAGTCAGACAAGTTCATATTCTACGCATAGACTAGACAAGCAGTGACTCATGAACAACCTGTTACTACACCTGCTAAGAAATCTGTCCATGGTTACTGCTGGCATTTAACACCAGATATTCCTTTCTATACAAATCCAAAGAGCTAACACACACGCTTAAGAAAATATTGAGCATTAACAGTCAGTTCACTTCATCCCACCACATACAGCTATCTGCTCAAATGAACAACAACAAAAAAAAAGACTCTTTTTCACTTGAAAAAGATTTTTATTTCCCTGAGTTTCTTTACAAGCATTCTCATCATGTTCATAGTATAGTTGTCAGTAAGAGAGAGCAAGGAAAGCCCAAGGTTGTGTTCTGCATTCTTTGAGACAGACTGACAAGGCGTGGTCGGGCTACACAACGGCTCCACTGAGGGCGACAGATGGCACAGAGGCACCTTATGACACAACATTAGCTTCCACACATACACACCTTATTGGCCAATCAGAGACTGGACTATAAAAATAGACACTGGGACAGGGCTAGCCTCCAGAGAGTTAACTTCCCTGTTTCTTAGAGCAAGGATCTCCAGAGACATCCACAAAGAGGGAACACTTCCACTGCCATTAATCCAGGCACTTAGAAAACAGGTTTTTGATGAATTTCAGCAGCATAATGCTTTTTTTTTTTTTTTTTTTGCTTTTATGCCTTGTTATTATACATGTAATAGGATTCTCGATGTGTGCCGAAGTGCTTCATTATCATGCATTTCATTTCATTAGTCGAAATGTATTTCAAGGTAGATGTACAGATGATACGTATAACAAAAAAGAAAAATCACTATATTTGCCATGATTTGTTATGGATAGTTAGCGGTGCACTTCATTTGGTTGACCATCAGATTATAACAACCAGTCAAGCTACCTCATTGCTACAGATTCAGTACCCAGGCTTACAATTCATTAAATTCTGCCTGAGGTAGAACGAAGGCAGTATACGCTGCATGTTCCGAGCTGTAGTTCATTCAGTGTTCTGTTACAAAGCCTGTGAGCTGCGCTACCAGAATAAATTTGTCAGGAGTAAAAACCCTGGGAAATTCACAAGTCGGGAGTGTAAGTCATCTGAGAAAGTCAGTTTGTCTTTTTTTTTTTATTCTTGAGAAACTCAAGTCATTCCCATGGGAGAGAATATTTTTAATGAAATTTTTCATGTAGTCATCTGCTCAAAATGTCTTCAACACAATTTGTTCAAAAGAGAGAGAAAAAACCCACTGAAAGCATTTATTACAATCATATAAGGACACCCCCACAGATATAGTACAAAAGAACAACTACATATGTTGTGCTTTTTTTTTTTGTTTGTTTTTTAAATCAGATGGAGATATATTGAGATTGGAGGTTCAACAAGTTACTAAATTTAAGAGTTCATTTACTTTCTCCTATTGAGCTATTACTCAACAATACAATAAAAGGCATGAAAGCTGCAACTGTAATTGTTTCAAAGCTACTTGGTTTCATCTGAAACAAGGAGAATGCAAAGTCCTACAACCTCTGTGAGATTCTGTGATAGCACAGTTTAATCACCTCTGATTCCACGTGTAATGCAGTGGTGACACCTTTTATGTTTATTGTACTACTCTGTGGGTGTAATCAGCAGGTATTAGTCTACTCAAGGCGCAGTAACACTGTCACATCCCATTAAAAGTGAACATTTTACTGGATTTCTTGAAGCTAGCTTCTCTATACGGTGAGATTTCACTGTTTGGGGAGGCTTAAAAAAAAGAAGTCAGTCTTGGTGAATGAAATATGATTTCACTTCTGTTATCACTTATTTTCAATAATAAACAGTATTCATGTTTTATACTACTCTTCTCCGAATTTTCAGAACAAATCAACATTAACCCAATTATTATCTAAGTGACAAGAGCATGCATTTTTACCTCTGTGTGGCTGCAACTTTACAGTGGCCACTGTCCTCTGGCTATTTAAATGAGACACTAGCAAAGTAACCACAGTCACCTCAGCATCCTGGAATTGTGGGAAAATCTGTCAACCCATCACTGAAAAATCACTAAAAAACCTAAGGCAATACAGCAGCTGTATGATAGAGCCCTCCAATCACTATGTCTCATGTTGCAAAAGGATTTCAATGTTGCATTCCTCCAAGCTTATTTTCTAATTAGAGGTTGGGCAACACATTAAACTGCTATGATTTGGACATAAACTGCAAATACTGCAGTACAAATGGAATTAAATAATATTTTTTTCCTGATATAATAGGGTTGTAGATCTGCTATATCAAATGAGTGGTACAAAGCAATACTAATAAAGCTATTTATATTTATTTATTAAATTAATTTTATTTGTAAGGGACAAGCTCATAAAAACAGCTGCAGAGGCCATGTTCTTATATGTACATTAGAGACTGGAATCACCAGACAGCCAGCAATATAATATGATCACAATACTTCACCCACAATACGATATTCTTGTGATTTTTAACATTTTGCTATATCCTGAGTATTCCAATAACATATCTTGTGATTTATCACCTTTTTCAACTGCAAATTATGTCCTCAAATTTAAACATCTATTTTATCCAATAAGATAAAGTTAGCTCACTTCAGTTATTTTTTGACGCAAAATGAGACTGTCAGGCATAAAATCTGCCATAAATGTTGCCATAAGAAAGAGTCAGTCAGCTAGTCAGTCAGTCTGCGATTGCATGTAATTACCAACTTGACTTAATTCAATCGGTTTCTGACAATATAGCAATTAACTGTGATAAATCATTAAAAATCAAATATCTGTTGCTGTCTACATTACATTACATTTGTGCCCAGGAACCTTCTTGTTCTATAAGAATATAACCAGCCAGCAGCCAGTTGAGTTGAGTCCCCTTGAGTTGTGCTCATTGAGAAAGACTCATTCAAACTGATGGCAACATGTTGGCAATTTGTCTGCATTTATAAATTAGATTGCAATTATTTGCAAACCTCTGACAGTCTCTCTGAGAGTGACTGCAGTCAGTCCAAGTCAGACTGCAACTGTTTGCAGAAAGGTTGCTTCCTATCAGGCAACCTGTGCAACATCTTCTAGATCAAATGTGGTCGTGAGTGTGCACAACTCTAGGCAACCATTTACTACAAGTTGCAATCTGCAATTTTTTGCAGAATGTAATCACCAGGCAGCCACCAATTTTTTTTTTTTTTTTTTGCAGGAGGTTGCTGTCCTATTTTTGCTCATGTGACAGAGCCATAGCTTGCCCTGAATGTGTGTCCAGTGTTGGTTGGTTTTTCAGTTGAGCCAATTTAATCAAACATCATTGCTCGACTAATGTTATCTCAGAATGGTGGTGCATAGTATTCCCAGAGTATTTTTAATTAATACCAATATTTGGTGTCCCTGTATTGATACAATATCACCATGCAAGATATCACTATACTATTATGTATCAATTTTTCTTCCCCACCCCTTCTATGTGTTCTCTTTGTTGAACGTTAACTGATTTAACTATTAAGTTATTATTTAGGTAAGACCCTCAGAATATATGACTGTATGTGCACCTTTTTGTTTATATAAATAGCTAGACAGTTGGATCGGGACATCAGCATGAACTTTTAAAAGTAACTTCATATTGAATGTCAGCCAATACGGTGCTTAAAGTCCAGTAAAAAGGAATGAAAGACCAATTCTGAATAGCTTAAGTATTGCAACATAATATTCAAGGTCAATCCAATACAAAAACTGACAGGGGTAGCTGTTTGACTCAGCCTCCTCACATTAATACCCCAGAAACCTTAATGCACACAAGTCACTGCGTGCACATAATTACCAGTATGGTTCACTCCAACCAACGTTCTGAATGCCACAGCAGCTGATGTCAATAATACTTAATGTTTCAGCATTGTGGCAGCACTACCAGTGAAACAGAGCCCTGACCCTGTTCAGTCAAAATGTGTTTTAACTGTTACTGCAGCCACTCATGCAGAGAAGGCATCCATGTGCTGTCATAAGGTAGAGAACAGTCCTTCATGGACATTTTCCTCTTTCCACTAATGGTGGGTGTTGTGAAGGAATCTCCACTGGGAATATGCAGTCAAGTCACTAGTATGCCACCGAGGATACAGTGGATGATTACTGTTTGCTAACAGCACACATGTAGCCCCATCACACATGCACTCTCTTTTTTTCCTATTATTATTCACTGCAATAATAGTTCATTAATAAGAAATGCAGATGTGAGAAATAAAACGTGTTTTGATTTGTTTGTTCTTCCCGTCTCCCAGTGGTTCAAAATGCATTTAGCCTGACAAAGACTAGATAACAAAAATGTGCTCTGTGGAATATATCATTATAAAAACCTGTTGGGGTTTGGGTTGAGTAAATAAACACCATCTTAAGGCATTGTTGGCATTTGACCACAACCCTGAACAGTAGTTGATTTGAACTATTCTAAACTGCAGCTTTATAATCACAATCAAAACCCCAGCAGCATATAAGACACTACTAGAACAAAAAAGATAATCTGGAATAGATGGCACTGGTTCTCATAGGGAGTTTTTACAGATGTTTTACATATTAAAGCTGCACAGCTGCCTTGCCCCCACGCTGGCTTGATCACCATGACTGGTGTTGTGAACTGGTGTTTCATTCGCTTCTGAATTTTCATCTGCTGTGACATCTATGGAAAAGATGAACGATGGGGTTCGTGACACGTCCAGTTTCTGGCAAAGACCCAGCAGAAGCCGGTGGAAGTCAATGAGTCATACTGAGTGGGGACCCTTTAGGAAGCAGTGTGAGAGACAGGGTAAAACAGACCAAGACAGACAAGCAAGACGAGATGCCAAGCTCACAGCACGGCATTAAAAAAAAAGTTCGGTTCAAAGAAGGCTCTGTATTATACAAATTCTGCTTGGATACTGCATTTTCAGTCTCCAAGCAGTACTTGTACAAATCAGATGGTAAGCATTATTGATTTTATTAAATCTACTATTTTCTACTAACCATTTTAATCCATTTCTGGATTTTGGATATTTAGAGGTACAACCAGTATCAATAAAAATATTGCCTATCAATAAATTAATACAGAGGACAGATGAAAGGGATTGTAACAATCTGTTCATTGCACATTTTAATTATTTAATATCAGACTTAAGATCTGGCTATTCAGTTATATATGGGATCTATCATATCAATTGCCTCAGGGGTGAAGAACTGTTTTCTCACTCATCAGCAGCTCTTTATCTGCACCTCATTTTTTATGATTTAGATTAAATGAAGGACAATGATGAAGGATAATGGCTTTGTTTTTATATTCAATTTGGAACAAGGACACTTTAATATGACATCAGTGAATCAATACTAAACAAATACTAAGCAAATGTTTTATGATGGGTTAGCATTGAGACAGTTTAATGTCACTGCTTGATCAGTAATGTTCAAAACATACAAAAAAAACATTTGTCTAGACTAAAACTAGAGTGACATTTCACAAGTTATGAATCATCAGCACTATTTTAGGGCACTAAATATTTACAATAACTACATTATCAATGATGGGCTAATGTGTGATTCAACATTTAGGTTTTTTCATTTTATTGCAAAACAAACACCACAGCCATGTTGAGAGTATTCCTATGTTCTCCCGGGTATGCCAATAAATGTCTGATTCACTATCCAGAAGCATCATTATCAATGTCCACAAGCAGAGGATTCATGTGGAACTACTGGCAGGACATGTGTGCAGAGTTTACCCTACAATTGTATGACTTGGGCACTGTGCCCAAGTCTTTTTACGCAGCACCTAAGATCAATGAATGGAAAAAAGGGGGAAAAAAGCATCTATGGTGTAAATTGTAGTTCTCTACCTCTCTGGAAAAAGAAACACATACTGCATTCAATTATTCTTTTTTGAGGGGACAGAGCATCAATGTAACTACAGTCTTCTACAGCGCCTGCTGCATTATGAGTTATTCCTCTTAACGCAAGCGATTTAAAGCTTGTTAGTCATCCATCCATCCATCCATTTACTTCCGCTTATCCAATTCAGGGTCGCGGGGAGGCTGGAGCCTATCCCAGCTGTCACAGGGTGAGTCAGCACTAAATGTGTTTTGTTAGCCCGATTTAAGGTCTGAAACTAAATGTTCCACACAGAGTAATCCCTGAAGTTCAACAATAACCTGGAGTTAATTTCCAGCACCCTAAAACAGGGTTTTACAAAAGACTTGTGCAATAATGAAGTGGACCAACAACAACCCAGAAATGGAGATGTGGTGGTGTACTGGTCCTAGAGAGCCATTCCAAGCCCAGCGATATCTAAACAGCCTTCAGCATTTCAGAACGAATCCCATCCATCACCTGCACCCTGTCTCTGTAGCACTCCACTGGTCTCTGACTAAGATGGACAACTGAGTTTTCCAGCTGCACCTCCTAACCAATGGGTGTGGGTGCCGGGTTTCGAAATTCCACTAAGTGCTCATAACACTGCCAGTTAATGTTAGGAATCCAGTCCTCGCAATAAAAACAACTTTAAATGGCCTTTAACAGCCTCAGAAAATTGCTTCCACACCCCAAACTTCAGTGGTTACATCTGATTAGTTACAGTGTGAGTGAAAACGGTTGGGGTCTGCGGTAAATAGAGTGAACCTCTTCATGTGCTATACTTTCTGAGAGAAGCTATTCTGTTGGGGGGAAGAAAGGTTGCTGTGACTCTGTGTTACAAGAAATATAGCGGAAAGCATTTCAGTTAGAAGTTAAAACACCTCAATTTGAAGTAAAGTGCCTGTCAAATGGGGGAAAAAGATGAAAATGCACAGTAGAAGGGTGCAAACAGTAAGCAAATATTGAGAGATGGTATAGTTTTCTTAGCATTAGTCATTCATTATTCATCAGGATCAATCACCACAGGCCTGCATGCACTGTACAAATAAGAAAAGGTCAAAGTGGACAATAACGCTCAAATTTGAATGAGAGGAATCTCCAAAACAGTCCACACTGTTTTCCCTATTCCTGAAAAAAGAAATAGTTTATAGACAGCCAAAAGAAATCACAATACAATCAGAATTAAGCATATTAAACAAACTGATTCAAAATGATCTAAATATTGCATACTGGACACAATATGAATGTCTGTGCACCTACAGTCACAGGAGCTAAAAAACTTTGGCTAAAAATTAAAAATAGGGTTCGTGTTGCCATGTAGGCTTCTCTCTATCTTTGGGCATATCCATTACATAATTTTAAGATTGCTCTGCATGAATGAGAATGAAATGAGGTTAATTCCCAGCCCCAGTGATATCACTTTCTAAATTTTTTCCTCTCCTTCTAATGCTCTTAAAATCCTAATACTGAAACATTTACCCATAAAATATAATTAACGTGACAATAATATGACATTAACTCATCCCTGTGGCTACGGGCTAATAAATCTACAAAAAGGTGATTATTATGAATATGAATAAATTGCTTTTGAATACAGTTAGTGATTTTTATGCAAATTGTAAGGGTCACTTTTTTTATGACTCTTTTAAAATGCTCAACATGTACTGCTTTCCACATGTATGTGTTCCACCAGACTGCCACGTGTAAAACCATTAAATGGGTTTAAATACTGCATACTTCAGTGAATGTTAAAATACTTCTGCAGGTCTGGCGAGCGCTGCTTGCTGTGAGAGTCGCTGTCATTATTTCAAAGTGGATCCTGCATGTTGAATGGATCAGATATAGCTATAGTTGCTAGTGCCCCCCTGGAGATAGAGCCTTCTTGCTGTGATCTAATTAGGTTTTTTTTTTTCCCCTGAATGAGTGCCACTGCACTAGTTAAGTGATATTTTTTGGCACTTTTATAAACTAAGACAGGCACAAAAAGTACAGATAAAAAAGAGCAAACAAAAAATATTATTATCGATAATGAAAAGCAGAGGGATAAGAAAAACGCTGCAATTTTTCCATTACATAACATCGCATACAATATTTTAATACAAATGACTGCTCACAACAGGTAAAATGTTTTACTGCACATTTAATCTATATTCATAGCAACAGTAACTTTAGAGTTACTGTGTACCTGATGTCTGATCCAGCTGAGTATTGGTGGGCAGTGTTGCATCATCTAATTTAGGAAGAATGAGTCATCTAGCAATCAGAGGCACAAAGTTTTAGCTATATTTTTATATTTAGCTGCTATTCAAATTATTGCTATTAGCGTAGATAGGAGGAAAGAGGCCTTGACTCAAAAACATTTTTTTTAAAGTCCAAATTTGGGCCCTATTTTGCACATAGTACATAGAGGGCTCATCTCAGGCCATCATTCATCTTTAGTGTAGAAAAGTCAATGAACAACTTTCAAATAGCAAAAAGTGCCCTGCACTGATGAGGAAGGAGTGCACCCTGTTCAGAGGAGAATCAAATCCCACGTAACCCAGTTTCAGATAAATGTCACAGTCTCTTCTTGTTCTTTTGGTTGACATTCAAAATCTGGTTGTGATGGCGTAAAACCTTTTCTTTCTTTCTTTCTTTTTTTTTGCATTAAAGTTTCAGAATACAGGGTAGCTTGGAGAATAAAGTGGTAGGCTTCTGGTTCTCTAACAGTATGATGGTTTCCGTGTGTATCTACTCTATCTACTTTTCTATTTGCAATTTCAGATTGTCTCCAGCTAACTGTGTGTAGCAGCCATCAAGAAAAGCAACTGCAAGGCGATTTTCTGTCTTGAGGAGGGCACGTCTGCCTTGGATAACTTACTTTACAATTTTCCAGAAGTCCTCCAGCAGGTGTTGACCATTAGCCTCCCAACTGTTACAAGATAGCAGATTCTTTTTTTTGGTTTCAGGCATATGATAACTTAAAATAAAATCCACCCAAAGATTTTAAAATAGGTCATATATCACACAACTTTAAACACAAAGTTTTACAGGATTTAGCTTTAAATGTTCTGTCTGCACTATAAGATACCTCTAGTGGTACCGCTATGATAGATTCTTTTCCATAATGATATTAATGCATGTCAAGACTGTGAGAAACAGAGGTATTTTCAAGTTGCCAGGCAATGACTAACCCCTGTAGAAGAGTATAATGTTAGAAAGGGTGACACACTATAGTGACTGAATCAAAAGAAAGCCTAGGGCATAGCCATCCAAATTTTCCCTGCTTTACGCATGGTGATGCATCCTACAGTGTTTCAGTAATGAATGCACCATCATGTGCATGGATGCATGAGAAGACACACACACACACACCAGTTCCCTTCATGCTACACAAAAGAAGTTGAGAGCTAAATCCTAGCCAACAGCATGTTACTTTATTATGGAAAGACACCCATTTTCTTAAATCAGACATACTGTAAGCTCGATAAGACTCCGTAAGCTCGAGCTGAGGAGACTCATTTGCATCTCTTGTAAAGTGGGACACAGTTCCTCCCAACACGGACATGACATGATTGTAAGCCCATCTCTTATTTCAGAGGGCCACATGGGCCACAGACGAGGCTGTGATGATTTAGTTTGGGTCACAGGAGTGCTGTCTCTCCTGGCCTCACTCACTGCCAAATAGGGCACAGAAAGGCCACAGAGAGCCAGTAGGTACTCAGTTCATATCATCCTAAGCAAAGGTGATATCAGTCTTTATTTAAGGGTGAATAAACTGGAGAGAAACGGTGACACCTTCTGTAAGTGCATCAAGCATTTGCATAGATGAGGGGAACCATGGTTGCTGGTTGTTTCCACCAGCACCAGTATTACCATAGACATACTCAGCTGTCTGCAAACATTTAATTATAAACACATCTTCCTTAAACCATTACTTGGGTGCAATTAGAAGGTTAAATTGCTTCACCTACTCCAAGCAGATAATTGATACTCAAAATTTTGAAAGTCCTACAAAGCAAAAGCTTCAAAGAAGAGAGAATAATGCCTAAAGGTTTGTCAGTTTAGAGTTACATGTCCACCGGGATCCTGTGTTCATAGTGTGGGGCCTCTTTTTTTTTTTTTTGTTAATTCAATGAATGACAAGGACACATTGGCCTAATTTCATGAGAGTGCTGATATAGTAGCATGTCTTTATGTGAGAGAAGTACGCACAGTATGAAGGCAGTCTGATCTCTGGCAGTGTCTGAAGCAGATTTTTACTGCTCATACACATTAGAAAACAAGATGCAAACCAAGCTCGCCTTCCAGGCCACTCTGTTTACTTTACTTTAACCTGTTTCATACTTTTAAATTAAATCTGATTAATATTAATCCCACATATTATTAAGTCAAACCTCACAGGGATGCCATAAGAACTCTACCACAGCAGAAGCTAATCTGCTAATAAAAAAAATAAATAAATAAAAACCTAAGCCCACCGCCTGTGAGTCTTCTGTGAGCACACCCTTAGGAAAGGATGTTTATGTTCCTCCTACAGTGCCTCACAGAGTAACATGCATGTGTAATGTTATCTTTTTAGCATCCTTAGGCAATGAATCTCCTCAACTCTCTCAGACCTGGATCTGTCTAATCCAGTCCCCATCACCAAAGAGTCAAGCAGTCCTGGCTAGAATAAAAAACACAGCCACAGCCACAGACCTCCCTCTTGCTGCTTCTCCCTAATTCTGGATGAAAACCTTAGATTCTGTGAGACTGTTATAAATGATGTGTGAGAGATATCAGAGCTGCCGAGCAGGAGAATGGGGATCACGGACTGTCTCACAGTTAAACTAACATAATAAATTTTTGAAATTGCTCGTCTCAACAAATAAAACACTTGAAAAATGAATAGCTGACAGCTGTCTCCCAGAAATTGTTTCCCAATGCAATAGTTGTTTGTCTCCATAATGTGTTACGTAGTGAAACAAATTCGGCTTCAATAAACATCATTTAAAGCTTAGCATTGGCCTGTCAGTGGACACTCCGATGATGGCAGGGGAAGTTATTTGATAAGACAAAACAAAAATAACAGAAACTGGAGGTTTTACTGTAAGTTATGGGTTTAGCTCTTTATGGTTTAGTATACTCTGCAGATGCTCATTAAAGTAGCATCACTGTTGCAGCTTTGGTTTATCAGTGATAACCCCTGGTTCACACAGAAACACATTTGCTTTGATCATCATCTTCGCCTTTTGGCTGCTCCCTTTAGGGTTCACCACAGCAGATCATCTGTATCCATCTCACCCTATCCCTAACATCCTCTTTCTTTTGTCACACCAACCCTCTGCACGTCCTCCTTCACTTCATCCATGAACCTCCTCTGTGGTCTTCCTCTTTCCCTCCTGCCTGCCAGCTCCACCTTCAACGTCCTTTGTCCAAAATGTATAAATAATGTCCTTTTCTTTCTTTTAATGTTTGCAAATGACTGATGCTACCTAGCAACACAAATAATTTAAAGACAATAATTTTAGAATCCTAAATGGCAAATTAGACAAGATCAATAAAGAAATTTATCAATAATAAAACAGAAGCTGCAGCCCTGATCATATGCAACTATCATCTCTGTGCAAGGTATAACTATGCTGAGCTGAGATACAAAAGGTCACATTAGTGCAGGGACAAACTGTTAAGGCCTCTGCTCTCAGTGGGGTTATATAATTTTGTAAAATTATTGGTTGTAGTCATGTAGGTGACTGCAGAGTCTGTTTTGGGGGAGGAAAATCTATTTTGGTGGACCTCCCAAATAAAACCTCAATATGGCAAACACCGCTGCCAGTACACAATGTGCACACACACACACACGCCCGACTGGCTTTATTAAGTTGGAGTTGTTGGACTTGTTCCCTCACGAAGCTAAGTCAGAAGTCTGGAGCTTTTGTAAGTCAGCCTAGAGTCAGCTATGCTTCCATCTTGCTTTGCATGGTGCAGCATGAAGCGACGTCATCATTTCCACATGATCTGACTGATGATGTAACACGCTAAGTGAAACAATCCTACTGTAAAGTACAGAGGCACATTTTCCTGGTCAAAGGAGCCACGTGGGTCAAAAGCAGACTTACAGTTCATTCATCAGTTTCACACGATGAGGACACTGGGAAGTCATCTCTTATCTTTCCCAGTTCTCCTTAAATTCTCTCACTTTAAGTTCCGGGGCTATGTTTCATTTTCTGAAATGATTCCATATCCCAGTTATCAGTTCAAAGAGGATCAATTAATAATCATGTCAAGCGGATCAACGGGCCCATTGAGCATGCAGCCATCAGGAGTGGGAACGAGATAGAGAAAGAGGGTTAATCCTTCCTCAATCTCAGTTCAGTCACTAATACTGCAACTACGCCATATAATCATCTGTAAAAAGATTAAGATTTTCTTTGATTTACATGTAACTGCTCAAAGTTCAAAAGTGCTATTTTAAAGCACCATTTGTTATACTTCAATAAAAGAAATTAAAAAAAAAATTTAATTTTAGCTTCTGTGATGGCATATGAGATATGTGAGAAAGTGACTCGTTTATGAGTCATAAATCATAAAATGGTGACAGTTTAGACTCCGGACCATGATTAGCAGTGCAATGAGCTGGGAAATGAGAACTGAAAACCATGCACTCTGTAACTGTTATATCCATATTTAACGCATGTCTCGACTCTACGTTATCTATTATTGTGCATAACTATATAGGGAAGATGATGCTTACCAGAGTAGCATAAGGACCTCAACCAAACCCAAACCCCAAATTCTCCATCTAAACAATTAGTTGGCTGGGGTAACATAAATTATCTGAAAATAAGGCCAAAAAATTTAAGCAATAAAAAAATCCCAAAGATGTTTGAGGAAAAGGATTTTGGAAACAATGTCAGCATTACATAAATGTGTCTGACAAACTATTTCCCAACTATAACCAAATCCCAGGCAGTAGATATCCAACCACAATTAATTATTATAATAATGTATAATAATATTGCATACAGAAAAGTTTTAGGACCTATTAAAACATTACTGTTGATATAAACCTCACATTGTATGGCAACTATATACTTGCAAGATTCACGAGATCACACAAGAATTCATCTTGCCAGCATCCTATGAGGAACTACTGGCAGCTATGGGCTTGTTTTAGGTCTGAGGGCAGTCAATTTATCTAAAAAGAACAATGGGAACAGACAAAAATATTAATGTAGGTACTAGATCAGAACTATTTTCCACTGCTGAAGTGGTTCAGAAACAAAATTAGATCATGATCTGACTGGTTCAAAGTTAAGTTATGGAAGACGATAATAGACAAATGATTCATCCACAGTATGTTTTTTTTTTAATGTGCCTCCCCTTTTTTAAATAGCTTCCAAGGTTGTTCTGTACATTTGGCACTGTCACGTTAACATTAGGGTTGGGCGATATGTTAATAACTATTGTCAGTTCAACAACAATCGAATGACGACAAAGCTGCAGCGGTGTGCAGGGTGCACTCTGTGTACAACACGCAGTTCTAACGCTAACAACTCCACAGCTCAACACAGCAACAATGAAGGAGTTAGCCACTTGTAGTGCTATTTAGCAACTGCTCGAGTGAATTTATGTGTTTCATTCCCAGTGAGGCAGACCACAAAATTAGCATTAAAAAAAGATAGGGAGAGAAAAATTATGCACAAAAAAAAAGAAGAAAATAAATGACCCTCCCCCGCCAGAAAAGCCAGCCGGCTTTGAACTCCATCAACTGCTGACAGCCAATGAGACGATAGTCCTTCCGTTTGTCTTTGTACAACACACTCAGACGTGGAGCTGACTGACATCAGGGGTTGATTTTGCCCAGAGTGTATTTAGGTTTTGCAGACATGTGACCACAAACTACGTCATATTAACTTGTCCACTATTTTGGACATGTGATAATCATGGTGATGACAATGTAGGGTCAAGTCACACAGGCCTAGAGACTGGTCTGCAAACATCTGGCAACCAAGGGGAGGGGAAAATGAACATTTCCTGACTTGTTTAAGTGGTTACTGGAGGTTCAAGTCAGTCGTTGGGAAAATTATTGCTAGAGTCTCAGTCACACTGGCCTACAGACTGGTCAGTGACCCCTAGGCAACCACCTGTCACTAGAGAAAAATGTGTATTTCCCAACCTCCTTGTGATTGCTTTAGTTGCTACTATATTGCTACAGTCTCAGTTTGAATGGAAGTGGCAAACTCATCTACAAAGACTGTCCTTCTTTTCAATCAATTTCACCCACTGACAATCAGTAATCTCCAGGAACCACTGCCCACCAGTCAGGGAATACACATTTTTCCCCTGGCACATCTAATATGGCAGACGACTCTTGAGCAATGTGCACAGGACATGATGTGAGAAACCTAAATAAGAACCCCACCTGCACAGTCTCTCTCTCTCTTTCCTCCATATGGCACACACTTAAGCTGGTTCAACATACTTAGTGCTCGCCCACCCACGTTTTTTTGTAAATAAGCTGGTTAAATCACAAATTACTTGCTGGACTCCCTCTTTTTGTTGAAAGCTTGAACAATACGTAACACCAATACATTCATTCAATTGCCCAAACTTAAGATGACCTCAAGATAAACCATTGTCTGATCTCAGATATTAATATCAGCTTTGGCTAGACTGAATAATACAAAAACAAATATTCTCTATCAAACAGAACAGACACTTCTAGAGGCTGAAGCTGCCTAAATTATGCACATATTATTAAAATGTTAAGAAAAAAAAAATTTTTTTACCTCATCTTATGCTATCATTTTATTACTAGTTTTTTCTGAAATTATTCACAGTAGTCTATGATTTATTATGCTATATAATAAGTAGTATGCCTGTGTCTGTTTTACTACTATATACTATGCAGAAATGTGGAAAAGAAAAAGATTCCTCTCATTTTCCCTATATTCCGAGCACAGACAGTATAAAAGATGGACATAGCTCCTGTGGCATCACCCACTGGTTTGTGAAGCTTTGAGATGGAGCATTTTTATCTTCACCATGCTGGAGTTTGGAAGCGAGGGGCAGATCAGACTATAAAACTGCAACAACTTAGCCAATGAGAATACCCCAGATAATCTTCCTTTCCAAAACATAGTATGACCAAGATTCTGGACTTTTTTTTTTACTCAGTATGACCCAAAATGAGTGACTGAGCTCAGAAACTCATAAGTAAATTGTTTACAGAGGTTAAGTCCAAGCATTGTTTTCCCATAGACTTTTATCCAGGTGTTGCAGTCACCTGATCGACAACCACTTGATGTTAACTTGTCTGCCATTTTTGGACGTGTGACGCTGAAGAGTCAGGTGAATAAGACCTCAGTGACACAGGCCTAGAGACCAGTTGACAAACATCTGGCAACTACCAGTCATGAGGTAAAAAAAATTTCTGACCGGTTTGCTGCACCAAAAACCTCCTTGCAAATGTTTTGGTTGCTAGCAGATTTCTGCAGTCAACTGTAGTTTGCATGGAAGATTCTGACTTGTCTTCAAACACTCGCCAACTACTCTCCAAGCAGCAGTGAAACTGTGAAACGGAGACTGCTTTCAAAGTAAAAACGGCATCTTCTGAAACACTGAGGTGCAACTTTTATTGTGAAGATGAACATCCTCCATTTCTGGCTTCTGGCTAGTAGTTGGTGAGTGTTTGCAGACAAGTCAGCGTCTTCAATGTATACTACATGTGTCCACAGTAATCGTATGAGAAACGTAAATGGGACCGCAAGTCTATTTGCAACCACAGGAGGCCATTAAAAATAATACAGGTTTAAGGAACTTCTGTGCTGGCGTCACTTTTCACACCCAGAAGCTACCTCCATTTTTTTACTCTGTAGATGGTTCTAAGCCCCTCCCACCATAAAAATACTGGCAAAGGTATAAATATAAAAAAAAACAGATCAACACCGACTTTTTACTTCATTGGTGCGGGTACTAGGGCTGTGCAATTGATCAAATTTAATTTTTGGCTTCCAACAATTAATATACAGTTATTGTGTTGCCTTGTTTTGGCCTCAGTCAAAGCCAAAATTCACTCTCCACCAAATAGTGGCAGATTTAGTTCATTTCACATTTATTTATGTAATTAGTTGGTTAGTTTTGTCCTGCGCCAGATTAGTGACCTGTCTAGGGAACTCCCTACCACTTGTCCTATGACAGCTGGGATAGGCTCCAGTCCCCTATCCACCCCTCCCAAACCGCATATCCTGAATTGGATAATTGGAAGAAATGGATGGGTAGTTTTATCATTCAATTATAATTAAAGTTTTAAGCAAATACACTTCAATAAAAGAAAAAATTCTTCTAATCCACTGCTTTTACAAAATCTGTCCAATCGAGTCAAATAATCGTGAGCTTAATACTGACCAAAATTACTGTAATTATGATTTTCGCACAATCAAGCAGATCTAAACGCTACTCTCTTTGGTAAAAGGACCTCGGTTTAACCCACCATTTAACCCACCATCATGGAATTTGTCGCTTCTCCTGATGAGGTATGAAAAGGACGGGACTGTGACAGGCTTAAGTCCCGTCAGGAAATAGGTTTTCTGAAGTCGGAAAACTGAGCCAAGAGGAGGTGCGGAAGTCTACATTCACCTCGCTGACTGAATAAAAATATGCTGAGAGATTTTCATGGAAGACTTGCTCCATTACATTATAAAATACTACCTCCTCCAACTTAAAATTACTGCACAAGAGAAAATCTAATCCAGCAATTGAGGTCTTATTATTTTACCTTTTTATACCTAATATTTTATTATGAATGCAAGAGAGTTTGCAATTACAGTGCAGGGAGGGCTCCACTCCCTCTGCGTTTTCCTCTCCTGATGGAGGAACACCCCTGCACATACTGGCTTGTACATAAAGGATTAAAAGGCTATCCCACAAAAATCCTGAGCCGTGTGAGGGTACTGTAGCTAATAGTACTACTTCATACATAAGCAACTCACGTGTGAAATTGCCAATGTTAATCAAAATAAAATAAAAAAAAAGGAGGGGGGGGGGGCGTGCAGATGTTATTAAAATGTAATTTCCCACAAAACTCCCTCAATTACACTTACATAACGACACATTTTACCAACTTAGAGGATCTCATTTCAAAGCCTTTATCGTGGCATGAGATTACATAACAGATGATTCAGAGTAGAAGTTGTGCTTGCTTTGCATCAGTGTGCCAGAGAGACCAAACACTGTCCCTCACAGACTGTTCATGCTCTTCATCCATTGTCATCATCGTCTACTCGATGCCACCCTCACACCTGTCCACATGGAGAGGTGCGTGGCAAAAAGCGTTTCTTTTTTGTATTTGGTTTTTTGTTTGCAGAATGTGCATTTAACTGAGATACTGTGAGTCAACCCAGAAGCTTGTGACTCAGTGTGTATCTCTGCGTGTATCTGTGCGTGTGTGTCCACAAACACAGAGAGCCCAGCATCACTCCCCATCAACAACAAACACGTCCCATCCAAGCTGAGACCAACGGCCCACATCAACACGACTACAAATGCAGAGAAATGCATGCACCCCCCCGCCACATCTACATCCACACACTGTTCCTATCCATACTGATATAAATTTAAAGGCTCTTCTTCTCCAGCATCATATTTTATTCAATGTACAATTATGCGAAGTCAGCGAGCAGGCTGGTCACGCAAAGTGCCCCCCCCCCCCGCCACTCAACCCCCGAATGTATGAGGGTGTAACACATTAGCAGCTGCCAGCTTCTTAGCTGTCTTTACTTATAAAAGAAAATAAATAAACAGCTCGTCAGTGAGCTTATTAGCAGCAGTCGCAGTACCGTTACCGTCGCACCTGCTAAATGAGTGCCTGCGGGCGGAGGTGGCGAGGAGATGCCTGCGGTCCTGGTCATAATTTAAAAAAAAAAAAAAGAAGAAGGTGGAAATAGATGGAGATTCGCAGCAGAACACAAACAAAATCACGTCTAGCTTAAGAGCGAGGACTTTGGGTCAAGTGTGATTTTTTTCCTTACCTGTACAGCTCACGAGAAGCAAGGATAAAAAAATATCCCTTGACTGGACCATCGCAACTCCCGAGTAACGTGAATGTTAATCGGTGTAGCTGACGTTTAATCTCCGCTCGGTCCCTCGGGTTTCCTGCCTCTCTTAGCAACTGTTCATCCTAATCTACAAAACTGAGCTCGTCGGCAATAAGTGTCAGCGGCAGCGATGTTGATGACAACCAGCGGTCAGAGATTAGCAGCGATGAGCGCCAGTGCACAGTTCAAAGTCTGACTGACAAGCGAAGCCTTCTCACACACGTGAATTACTCCGCAGAGCAGGAATAAAGGACCTCCTGTAAATAGTGCCTGGGTCTCAAAGGAAAGCAGGGGGAACAGCTGCAAAGAATCGCAATAATAAAAATAAATAAATAAAGTACAGTTTATATAAGGTTGTTTCAAAACACAGTAAAGCAGACAAGGAATGTGAAATGCAGAAATATTAAACCTGTATGCTTTATATTGGCAACACCACAATGGTGTCCCCCCCTAGATAAGATACATAATAAGGCACCTTTTATAAGCAATTGTTGCTAATAGCTTTAATGTTTTCTTTTAGTTTTAGATTGCTTTGGGTGAATATATTGTTATATATATATATATATATATATATATATATATATATATGGGCTACTGGAACTAGAAGGTTACGGCATAAATGGACACGAGATGAGAACCGGGAACTGTTGGAATGTTACTACA
>JAVDPK010001749.1:7816-17929 GCA_034780415.1 Cichlasoma orientale | reverse complement strand
CTATCTATCTATCTATCTATCTATCTATCTATCTATCTATCTATCTATCTATCTATCTATCTATCTATCTATCTGGACATTCGCCACTGTAGGAGGTTTTAAAATAGCTTCAATTACCTCCTCCACTATTGTAACAGAAGGCAACATACAAATCTGATATGAACATTGGTTTCTGGGTCATGAGAGAAAAGCTGAGGTGTTACGGGCCTAGTAGGGCCTGCTGCGATTTTGCCCTAGCGGGTGCACCTTGCTCTCTCTCTAGCCTTAGGTGCCGCTCTTTTGTACAGCTGATTCTACTCAGCAATTAAGCCAGAGAGAGGCGAGCTCCGGAGCTCCAGTGCCAAACAGCCTTTTGGAGTGTTGTGGCTGCGTACTCCTGCTCTGTGGAGAGGAGGGTGCTGGTGGTGGTTTAACCTTTTTAGCTTCCTCTTTTGTTTAGTGACCAACTTCTGTTATGTTTTGTTATGTTTTGACCATAGTAGCGGCTCGACTGTCTCTTTAACTTTAATGATTAATAAAAACGTTTATTTTATTGGTAAATGGAATGGCACTTATATTGCACTTTTCTACTCTTGTTTGAGCACTCAAAGCACTTTCTTACTACAAGCCTCATCCACGCATTCACACGAGCACCTTTTTTATGCCTAAGCACTTTTAACTTAATATTCATAAACTTACACTCCACTGGATGCATCAGGGCAGCTCAGGGTTCAGTATCTTGCCATTATCTTGATATTTTGACATGCAAACTAGAGGAGCCAGGGATTGAACCACCGACTTTCTGATTAGTAGATAATCCACTCTACCTCCTGAACAGCCGTCCAAACATTGTCTCTTTGTCTCCTTTTTTTTTTCAAACCTGGCACTTTTTGTTTCTTCCCCACATCCCCTGGACTTTTAGGGGAACGTAACAAGAGGTCATTTGCACAGGGAGGTGGACGATATGTTGGTGAACATCAGCATGACTAACAAGATAAACGGGGAATCCACCATTACAGGATGCCATTATTTTGAAACCGCCCACTCCTTCCCACCAAGATTTGGCTTTTTCCTCTCAGGATCGTATTCAGTTACTGTGCCATTCCGACAGAAGAGAACAAAAACACACTGTGGATCAGCAGGAGAAATGCAGCACTGTAGCCTGTGAAAGTAGCAGACTTCAATCAGGATTTGTTGTTATAACCAACAGCAGTTTCCTTAGACCTTTATAAATGATATATATTTCTTTAAAAATCCTGCAGTTTTGAGCTGTAAATGGGCTGCCGCCACTGAAAGCAGCCCAAAAGCCAAAGTACAGGTGTCACAGCTACCGTATTGGCTTTTCTAGTTGAATGTTCTGCAGTGCAGAGGAACGACTCTGTGAAAAGCATTGAGAAAACCTGGGAAGCTCTGTCATTCAATTATCACCTTCAGTACAGAAAGATAGTGCTTCCTATAATCTCAGGACTAAGGGGTGCGTATCAGTTAGCTTCAGTGAGAGATGGTGTTGTCACACAGTGGACTCATTGTCCTGAAAGTCTGTCCTGCGAGGCACACAGGGCTACTTTGTGAACTGCAGATATTAATCTGCGTAGGCAGAAATCTGGAGGAGTCTGACTAAGCTCACATACAACCACACACATCAGTGCACACAGAGACAGACACAGACAAAGTCATATGCATATTCATTATGTAACAGGAAAAAAAGGATGCAGTGTCCACTCCCATACAGCATGGCCGTCATAAAGATCTCATTCTTTCTTGAACAGATTCAAACTACAAGTCTGCCGTCACCACTGTAGACATTAAGTGTCATTGCCAGATGTCTTTGGAA
The DNA here is from genome assembly GCA_034780415.1 of Cichlasoma orientale. Lineage (NCBI taxonomy): Eukaryota > Metazoa > Chordata > Actinopteri > Cichliformes > Cichlidae > Cichlasoma > Cichlasoma orientale. The sequence continues at coordinate 16,116 of JAVDPK010001749.1, read as the reverse complement.
TGCTCTAACCAGGTTTTATCATCACCAAGTACAAAGAGGGCACAGTTCTACTCATAGTCCAGTGTTTTCCTGCCAGACCGGTGACAGCATTTCACTTCTGCCTCATTAGCATTACTCAGAATGCAAGGAACAATATTCTCTGACCACATGTTGACAGAGTCTGCTAACCCCTGCAAATACTTTAATGAAATATAAGTGCAAAGTACATTTTCAAATGAAAGCAGTTTAAACAGTTTGGAGAGGCCCAAACGGACAAACACTTGAAAATGACCTCATGGTGGCGTCTAAATGCACAGTTCCTCAAACACCTTTTTGTAACAATTACTTTAGAAAATCCATTTTTAAAAATACAGTAAAATAGAATCAAACGTCAGAGCATCGCAAACTGTGGTATCACATATCGCATATCACGCGAATGGTTAGAGCTGTAAAGAATCGATGTTTTAGTCTTAAATGGAAAGCTGCATGAGCTGAGTCAAACAAAACAAAAAATAAACGTTTCTTAAAAATACATGTTAGATATCTGCTGCCATCTAGGGATATAAAATCATTAAAGCATGGGGAAAAAAACCTGGGAAAAATCCTGAAGATGTAATTTGGTCTTTCTGACATTTGGGGGCAGTATACCTCTACTGTAAATCTCCCTCAGCAGCTTCTCTTTCTTACTGTATAATTCATACATGGACGTTATACAAAGGCAATTAAGAATGAATGATAACTAATGTTGATTACTTTTGCGCTGTAAAGAGGTGTAATTTGGAAAAAAGTAGATAATAGATTTCCATTCTGTGCCCATTGTTTCTGGCTGCAAACCTAACTGTTTGACTATGACCCAACCCTCCAGCTGGATGGGAGGTTTGCCTCACAGACAAAAACAACTGCAGTGATATGTACTGAATTTGATATGGTTCATGTTTGATTGATTGTTTTTTTTTCTTTTTTTTTTGTTTCCTATCGTGTTTTCAAGCAAATTCTCTCCCTCGGTTATTCTAAAAAAAAAAAAAAAAAAAAGTCTCACCTGCAGAGCTCAGCAAATTGCATCTATTTTTTTCCTATTTATTTTGTCATATTTTCCACAATTTTTCCACAAATTTCTTTGTTTCTTCACACTGTGCAGATATATTTAATTAAATCCAAATTGGAAGCGGGGGTAGACGAGACTGCATGCATCAGTGTATCACGGGGTGCATTACACCCATTAACCATAGCTGTCTTATCCCGGTCTTAAGGTTGTTATGCTTTTGGCTCATGCTCATGTATACTTTTCTTCCTCCCTAAAAACAGTCCAGATTGGTGGAAATGATTACACAAAATCTTCTGTATGAGTGTTACATGTAACCATTTAATAACATTAGACGACTGAATCAGAATATGAAAATTCACTGACCAAATGCAAAGTGCTAAACGGTCTTCTTTCTGATCAGCTTCAAAAAGCGCACACATGCACTGTCACCACGCCTCATTGCTACAGCACAATAACAGACAAATTATTGTAATAGGACCCAGAAATATAGCAAAATTACAATCTGATACTGACAGGAAATGAGTTCAACACAGATGTTACATCTGAACAGGTGGCAAATTGCTGTATAGTGTAATAAATCCATCAAGGCACAAGCAAATAGCCTCCTCCCCAAATGCTCTTGTCGTTACTTATAAAAACTTATTACTGATTAGAGTAATCGTCCAATTTTAAGACTCGCGCTGCAGACAGTCCAAACATGCTGTAAACCGAGCTTAGCATGCAGCAACTTCTATAATGTGCAGTGACAGTTTGCATCAGATCTTCAGTCTTTGAGGAAGCCTGTCACTTTGGATTTCACTCAAGATGTATGACAAGCCTCTAACATACTCAAACCCCATTTCAAACTCTCGCATAGAACACTGCTCTCAGTCATCAAACTGCCTTCAAGATTCTCTCTGCAATACTTAAATACAAAAAAAGAAGCTAATTTAAAAAGATGAGATGCATAAAATGGGTGGTGATTGAAAAAAAAAAAAAGCACTGCTTGCATTTATCATCAGACATAAGTAGTAACGCGCTTTAAAAATTGTGGTATGTGCTGACTGTCTGAAATGTAGTGGTACATCTGGATCTAAAAGCAGGTGTGCTGCTGTTATCAGGCCCCACAAATAGATCTGTGTGTCTGCTCATGTAGTTTTAGTTGAACAGTTTTTTTCCCCCCATTGTGCAGTGTTTATGTGAATAGTGTTATGGCCTCGACAAGGCACTTGAGTCCAGCCGGGCTATTATCCTGCAAGCCAACCTGGAAGTTAACTCTGCCATGGTTCGTTGGCTCCAGCTCCTACTATAACTTCACTGGGGTTCTGAATGTGCCTTTAGATTGATGCCAAAAATAAGGTGTGGGCTAAACACAGTCAGACGCCGACTGAAATAGAACTAAGTTCAAATTCAACACAGCGCTGAAAAGCAATTGCACTACTTTGGGAAATCTATTTGGAAAAGCGACACGTGAAGGTATAGAACACATCAGTGAAAAGGAAAGAATCGAATCTACAAACGGGTCAGGATTTAAAAACCAGTGCTTGGTAATAGAAATAGAAAGGTTTCTATTAAATGCCACCTTTGAAACCTATTGTTGTTACACATGAATTACATTCAAAGTTGGAGCAGTAACACTTAATCAGGGAATAGCTGAAAAAGATGCCTCTTTACCGTTGTCAAAAAGCAGCAGATAAGAGGATTGTTCTGACTTTAATAGCTACAGCCAGTTGCCATTTACCTCAGCTAGCAGGCTGAAAACAGCTAGTCTTATTCTGTCTAATCGTTTTTACCTGAGCCCCGGCAAACATTTCCTGTCCAAGCCATACTGAGATAAAATGATCAGCTGATTAGTCAGCTGGCAGAAAACATTTGTGGGGGAGGGGGGTGGAGATCTGATAATTAATAAACAATTTAAGTCAGTTTTAATGCAAAATTGCCCCCAAAATTAATTGGTTCTTTTCAAATGCAAATATTTGCTCATGTTTCTTTTCTAAAATGTTGAACCCAAAGTTATTCCCTTTTTTTTTTTTTTTTTTTGGTATTTTTCGAACTTGAAAACAATAATGAACTGTTAGTTGTTAGTTGTGGGCTGATTCAGTGACAAAATAATTATACCTTGCTTTTTTCTAAAAGAAATCAGTGTTAATTACTTGAATATGTAAAAAAAATTGAAGGAATCACATAAAAAAAAAAGAAATTACATTTTTGACACAAAGTGGCTCTACATCACAAGGCTGTAAGATGAAGGAGAGATACTTTATCATACTTCTGTTTCAGTGGTGCAAATGTGCATTTAATAAAATGAGATATACCCACATGATATGTAAACGTGGTGCTTTAGGGGCACCTGGGCAGTTTCCAGCAAGCCAAGAAATGAGTATATATTCTATAGAATATACATCCTGTGATGTTAGGGGCTCGGTATGCACTCTAATTACAACACATTTTGCCAAGGCCTTTGATGCTCTAGATCACACAGTGGCAGTACAATGTCTCCTCAATCTTGAAGTGAGAGCAGGCCTGCTTTCATGGATCTGCAGCTTCATAACCAGCCACTGTCAGAAGGTGCACTGCCAGAGACGCCTCTCCAGTTGGAAACACACCACATCTGGAAATATTTGTATTAGGGCCTTACATCTTTTTTTTTAGCACTGGTTAAAAGAATGGAGCAGACCAGTGGAAAAATGTGGATGATGTTACTCTGACAGCCAATGCTGCCCGAGTTACTCTTCAGTCTGCAACAGTCTGTAAGGTCTTCACATAGAAGAGCACAAAACGAAGCTCAGCTCAAAGACATGTAAAGAGTTACATGAGAAAAACAGCAGCTCTTGTTGACTCTTTCTATTGCTCAAAAATAAACTGGAAGTCTGTGACACAGTTAAAGTCCTGGCAGTCCCCATTCATTTGAATTTCATTCAGTTTTATTTGTACAGTGCCAATTCATGGCAACAATTGCCTCAAGCTGTTTTATCCTAGGTAAAGACCCTATAATATAACCAGGGTAATTTGAGATGGGATAACCAGGTGGACAACATCAGAATGCTGACCTCAGCCAACAAGAAGCTTTTTGCTTTGCATCTCATGGAGAGATTTAATCTCCAAGGCCAAGAACCCATCTTCATAGGGTGTGTGTGTCCAGTGCTGGAGCACGCAGTGCCTGTCTGGAACAGTTCCTCAACTGCAAACCAGGCTACGAGGCAGGAACGTGCTCAAAAATGGGCTTGTAAAATCATCCTCAGCCAAAAGCTTCTTAGAGACTCTTTGCACTCTCAGCTTATGCATCCCAGCAGAGAGATGGACCCAATTGTGTCTTGGCTTTGCCAGAAAGCTCCTTAAGTTCAACTTCACCACAACAGAGAGCAGCTCACAGGTCATGTGGCACGGACTACAAACGAAGTGACTATCCCAAGGTATTGAACCGAGAGATACACGAGATCATCCGTCTTCTACCGTTTGCAGACCTCTAAATGACAGAGAATTTCAGAAATCAAATTTATGACAGATGAAATACAATTTAACATTTTCTAATGACATTTATGATTATGAACCTGTAACAGTGCTGAAAGGTTAATAAACTAAACGGAAAACATTTTGGTCGTATCAAACTCCCATTGAGGCATCATGATTTAAAATCGCTGACAGCCCTGGAACTGAAATGACAGCAGTCTCATTAGCTCAGGTGACGTGTTTAATGATTCTCGCACTCTATACTACCCCAGTGTTTTGAAAACCACAGGTCTAAGGAACCTACACACTTTTCTTTCCATTGAAGCAGACATTTTTATTGTAAAACCGCATTACCATAAGCATACAGTAAGCTTTTCATATCACTGGAATGCATCTGATGTGGACACATTTAGACCCTTTACATGTCAAAAGTAAATATCTTTATGTGTGCTGGTAAAACACTGCATTACTTCGAGTCTATGAGGAGCTGAGCGTAGATACTGGAATCACTCTCAGTTGTTTTAAGGACTACAATACAGACTTCAAACAGAATAAGTTGGACTTTGAAGGGGAGGTGTTTAAAATGTTTCCCCTTTCACTTCCATTGATCCTGTGAAGAAGATAAGAACAAAGACATTTTGCCTGTTGCGTGTTTCCTTTGACCCCTTTCGCAATCCACGCCCTTCCAGTTCTTTAAGTTTGTGTGTTTTTTGCATTTTTGCAAGAAGTGATCGCCACCAAAACTAAAAGTTGCTCTGATATTTTGTAAACCAGGATGGTCAAAATATTTAGATAATTTGTGAGATGAACAGCAGACTCTAGAAGTGCGTTCCTCATCTGCTAATTTCCTAATGGTCTTAAGTGTTTCCACTGACGGTGAATGCTTACTGTGCAACACTTATTTTTTTCTGAGAACAACAAACTGATGTTGCGTATCAAAATAAATAAATGCTGCAAGGATTTTAATTTTCAAAAGAAACTGATTATTTGTTCAAAGTATAGACAACTGTGCTCAGTCATTGCTTTCGATGTCTAAAACATTTGCAGACGGATGTGAAATGTTCTTTCCGATGTGCGCAAAATCGTCAAAGGATTTCATATATTGTTTCAAAAAATTAAAAGTGTCATTCAAGAACTGGGCCAACGCGACGGAGAAAAACTCGACAGAACCTGAAGTGCAATTGAAAAGCTTGCTCAGATAAACATTTTATGTTGGCAAAGGCTTATCTATTGAAGACGAGGATTATAGAAATGCGGGGGTGTAACAAGGAGAAGGCGGCAGAATATAGACTCATTGGCCACTTCATTAGGTATACCTGCTATTTGATATCGCATGGCAGCAACTCAGTGCATTTGGGTATGTAGCCGTGGTCAGGGCGACCTGCTGAAGTTCAAAGGGAGTATCAGAATGGAGAAGAAAGGTGATTTAAGTGACTTTGAATGTAGAATGTGGTTGTTGATGCCAGATTTGCTGGTCTGAGTATTTAAAAAAAAAAAGCTGATACTGAAACATCCAGAGAGAAGCAGTTCTCTGGGAAAAATGCCTTGTTGATGTCATAGGTCTGAGAAGAATGTCAGACAGCTTCAAACTAACAGGAAGGCGACAGTAACTCAAACAACTACTCGTTACAACCAAAGTATGCAGAAGAGCTTCTCCGAACGCACAAGACATTGAACCGGATGTTAAAGCAGAGGGGCTACAGCAGCAGAAGACCACAGCAGGTGCCGCGCCTTTCAGCTAAAAACAGGAAACTGAGGCTACAGCTGACACAGGCTATAAGATCGGGGAATCTGCTGTGTCTGCTTCAGACAGCTAGTGGTGGTGCATTGGTGTTATTTTTGTGGCACACTTTGGGCCCCTTAGTACCAAATGAGCATCATTTAAACGCAACAGCCTTGTTGCTGACCAGTGAACCCATCTTCTGAAGGCTACTTGAATGCACCGTGTCACAAAGCTCAAATCATCTCAGATTGGTTTCTTGAGCATGCCATTGTGTTCACTGTACTGTGTGGTGTCCACAGTCACCACTGCAGTCAATGGTCTCTACAGTCTCCAGTGTCAGTATGGACCAAAATATCTGTTTCAGGCACTTTGCTGCATCTATGCCACAGAGAATTACGGCAGTTCTGAAGGTGAATAATATTGTAACATTGTTTCTACTGTACACCTTTGGTGATTGTCTAAATGTTTTTCTTCTGTAAAATACTGCACACATTTTATTATTTTTTTCCTACTTTACTAAATGTAAAACCTTTTTCTCCAATAATCTAATAGTCTGATTCATAAAGGCATTTAAAGTCAGTGAAAACGTGTAGGAGAAGACTGTAAGGGAATTAGAAGCTGAGTAACACACGTTTGTCATCCTGACAAGATATCTAAACATTTTGACCACCGTGGTTTACACGTTGTTAAAGGAACTTGTCATTTTGGTGACAGTGACTCATTCATCAGCACAAACACTTCATTTTGAAAATGAATTAAGGATTTGGGGTAAGTTACAGCTTTTGCAAGTTATCTGCGGTGTTTTGCTGCCTGTATGAAGTATTTTGGGAGATGCACCTTCACAGCGAAAAACTTCAAAAAAAAAAAAAAAGTTGTGAGAATTTAATGCTGTCAAAGCAATTGAGAAAAAAACCCCTGCAAAACCCTGACATCAAAGAAATATTTGAAGTCATGAAAGCATATGCTATCTTTGAGGTGATTCCATACATTTTTCATGCCATTCTTCATTACCCCCTCCATCATACAGTGTGAGGGAGGTGGAGCACTGCGGACTTTCTTACAGTTTTATTTCACATTACAAGCTTCACTTAAAGATGAGATCACGCACCAATTTATCTCCGAGTTCCACTGAAACCGCTCTAATTCATATTGCATGTATGTGTTTTCATGACGCGCATGCGAGCGGATCATGTTTGGTTAGTGTTCATTCATTTCCGTAAAAATTGTTCTTTAATAATGCTGATTTCAAATGAATACAGAAGCGTAATAAATAAAAGAAAAAAAGAGTTGTTGAATGAAATGAAAGAAAAAGGTATTTTTAAAAATCCTGTAGGCACAAGGCAAATATACATTCACTGTACACTTCATTAGGTACAGCTTGCTAATACTGGGTTGGACCCCCTCTTACCTTCAGAACTGCCTTAACTCTTTGTGGCATAGATTCTACATGGTGCAACATTCCTCAGAGATTTTGGTCCATGCTGTCATGACAGCATCACACAGTTACTGCGGATTTGTTGACTCCACATCCATGATGTTAATCTCCCTTCCCACCACATCTCAAAGGTCCTCTGTTGGATTGAGATCTGATGACTGTGGCGGTCATTTGGATACAGTGAACTAAATGTTATGTTCAAGAAATGAGTCTGAGAATATGTGAGCTTTGTGACATGGTGCATTAACCTGCTAGAAGCTGCCGTCAGAAGCCCTCCTGGTTGGCTTGCTTCCTTTTCTGGTTTTATTTTCCTCTATTGGCTCTTAGCTCTCTCTCTCTCTCTCTCAGTGTGTGTGTTTGTGTGTGTTTGTGTGAGCGTACCTCGGGGTTGTTTACCTTTGTGCAGAGGTGGGTCCCCGGTTGCTCCACCCGCTGGTCATTCACTCACCTGCTGCTCTTGTGTGCTGATCAAGGCGGGCTATTTAAGGCTGTAGGAAACGCTCAGTCGTCACCAGATTGTCGCATCAGTAAAGGTATGAACATCAGCCCCTGTCAGGTTGATTTAACTCTACTTTCTGTGCAGACCTCGCCTGCTTTGGACTCTTTTTTTGGAGACTTGTGACTGTGTGTGTGTGTGTGTGTGTGTGTGTGTGTGTGTGTGTGTGTGTGTGTGTGTGTGTGAGAGGGCG
>JAVDPK010001748.1:587135-600047 GCA_034780415.1 Cichlasoma orientale | reverse complement strand
GACAGGTTCAGTATTAAAATCAATTTTGTCTTGCGGGCGACACACATGGTCCATGCGGGCGACCAGGTGCCCGCGGGCACCCTGTTGGCTACCCCTGCTGTAGAATATTTAACAGAGAGGAAATTTCACGACTTGACTTGTTGCACAGGTGGCATCCTATCACGGTACCACACTGGAATTCACTGAGCTCCTGAGCTCCCACCTAGGCAAGCAGTCTGCGTGCTTGATTTTATACACCTGGAAGTGATTGGAACACCTTGTCATTCAGTTACTTGGATGGGTGAGTGAATACTTTTGCCAATATAGTGTGTGTTCAGATTTTACTCAGTTGTTAGTTTCCTCTGAAAGGAGGAGATGCAAACCACAGCAGCACTTTCCTTAAATGCCCTGGTGCCATGTCTCATAGACACCACTGCTGCTCCAGCTGCAAAATGTATTGGAGAAATCAACAATATTTGATTGTGTCTGTACTTTATTTAACCAACCTTTGAGAAATTCAATTAAAATATGCACAACCTAAAGCCTGGGATTTAAAATTGGGGTCATATGAACCTCTGTGGGTGCTTCTACCAGCTTCCAGATGCAGTATGGCTGCTTCTTATCTACATGTTTTTTTGTCTCAGACCTCGTCTTTGAGGTGACAAATGATGAAATCCCAGAATAATGGAGCTCTTTAATGCGCATGTACATATAGATGGGTAATTTTTGGGCAGTGTTCAAGTTACTTCAAATTTTAGCCACATGCAGTGAATATTAATTAGCACTCAAGCAATCAGCATCTTATTTCACACGAATGTTTAGCCAGCACCCCGGGGCTTAAAGTGCTATAAATCTTTTTTTTTTTTCTTAACTTATTTATTGTCCCACATAAAAGACGACAACAAGTAGAACGTAGACGCACACTTCAACCCCTAATTGTTTCTGTTATGCTTGTGCATGAGTATTTATCAGTGCCCGGAGCCAGACAATATGACTGGCAGCGCTATCCAAGCACAGACTTCTTGTTCATAAATTTTATGATTAATACAGATTGTGTTGTAATCTGGGGAAGCATCCTGGCATGAAGGTTGAGGATTATACGTTTTTCATCTCAGAAACTAATTGAAAAGACCCACGATGTTGCTCTTATCACTCATATCCCCAGCTGAGCAATGGCCAGGGCGAGATATGACTGACGGAAAAAAGGCAGACTTAATGAACAGCATGTGACTGTTGAATAGGCAGGTGCTGGATTGTAGACCTGGATGTATTTTAATAAGGATATCTTGTATTAGTCAGTATTCAGCCATTCAGACTAAGTATTAATACCTGGAGTCTGTTGTAAGCACCTTTGTGATGGATGAATGAGCAACTATTTTAATATAAGACATTCAGAATTATATTATTCCAGTTTTATTCACATGTCATTGAAGTAATGCAGCGCTGAAACATTTGGCAAGTCAATTAGATTTATTTTGACATTTATTCAACATACCTCACACTGAATATTGAGATCATGTTAAAACTTGGTGAGATCCCCCCACCCCCACCCTTTTTGTTTATTGGAACAAACAAGTCTGCGCTGTCAGGAGCCGAACCCAGGTCTCTGCAGCAGTTAGGAGGTAAGCATTTCCCCCATGCACCACACATGGTATGTTGGTGCAGCAGTATCTCTGACCCAGAATGCAGCTCATGAACAACACGCTGGACTTCCCAAGCTGTTTTTGTATCTGACAGCTTACGGAAGATCTATATCATTTTCATGTTTGGACAGTAAATATAAGCCAAGAGAGAGTTAGCCTAGCTAAACATAAACACTGGAAACAGAAGGGAAACAGCTGGCTTGGCTGTGCTTGAGGGCATTTTTCCCCCTAGTCTGCTAAACTGAGCTGCTGTCCAACTCCTAACAGCAGCCCCATATTTGCTGTACAGACACAGTAGCGCAGATCCTGTCATCAAACTCTTGATATAAAAAGTGAATATTTCCTCAAATCTCAATAATAATCCTGCAAAATGACCCACATAAAGTGTCTCCTTGTCTTTTTATCACAGGTTACGGCCTGAGTGGAAGTGTTTACCTCCTTGGATTGTTCCATTTGGGACATTTTTAGCAGTCATTTTAGTAAAGCTCAAAACAAAGACAAACAACTGCCTTAGTTGTAAAATAATTTGCAGTACATTCGAGTGCAGTGAACAAATACTTGTGAGAGCTTGAGAGCTGGATGTCAGGGGAGTAATAGCATAAGAAAGTACCATTTGTGGCGAACATTTTCTCTCATTGAGGCCAATATGAGGAGCTTAGTTACGCATAAAGTGACTTTTACTTAGCAGTATTAAAAGGCAAGTTCTGTGGCTTCTGTGGCAGTCTTTAGGTAAATGGCGTATCAATCACTCACGTTTCTGGAGGGAATAATATGGCCATGCTTCATCACTGCTTCTCGCAGTGACCTGTTATCTCACCCAAAGGAAATATAAAGTCAAACACATCCCCTCCTTAACACTCATTGATGGCCTGTGAACTACGATGATGGGTTTTATTAAGTTCCACTCTAGAGAAAACAACATATTTAATTCAATTCCATTTTCTGACTCAGTCCAGATTACAATGGGTTAGCTCATTTTCTCCTCATCAAAAGACCTTATGGGAACAATATCAAGAACATAACTTTCATTATATGTCAGCCAGAAGACAAGAAAGGAGTGCTGTGGGTAAACGTAGCGAAAGCGACTAAGTTAAGTTGTGTTCAGACACGCTAAAACTGTACCTTTATGGATGCCAACATTATTTTGTTGGCTCGTCCACCTTTTTGATCCAGAAACAGCTATTAGATGGATTGCCATGAAATTTAACAGGCATTTATGGCTCCAGTGTAATTAATCCTTGAGCTTCCTTAAGTGCTCTACCAAACTGAAGGTGTAACACACCCAGAAAAGATGCCGTTGTTCACATAAACTGACACAAAATCTACTTTTTTTGAACAGACATTTAAGATTACCAGAAGAATGTTAACGTTCTATGGTAAAACCCAGCACAGCCAGACCTCAGCAGCTAATATGGCTGCAGCTGCTGCTTCTAAACCAGCAGTGTCACAAATTCTATATGTGGCTTGAGTGTACATATACTGATCATACTGTAAGTACAGTATTTTCATGGTATTAAACCAATTTTTGCTTCCTACAAGGTTTCTTCATGATCTGGATTACTTGTTGACACTGATTATGCACTTACCAGCCACTTTATTAAACACACCTTGCTAGTATCGGGTTGGACCCTCTTTTGCCTTCAGAGCTGCCTTCACTCTTCCCTGCATAGATTCAATCCTATCCATATTTAAATCTTACCTCAAGACCCACCTTTTTCAACTGGCATTCAACCAAGCTTGAGATGTTTGTATTGCTGTGTATTTAGTTCTTATTTATTTATTTTCTTAGTCTAATTTTATCCTGACTTTTGGTTGCATATTTTCTATTTTCTATTTCACTGTTGCTCTTTTATTTAGATTTTATTGATGCTCTTATTTATTTTTATATTTTATTGATGTTCTTATTTTGGAGATTGACTTTTACCTCTGTGCCTTGTTTTATCTTTTCATGTTCAGCACTTTGGTCAGTGTTTGCTGTTTTAAAGTGCTTTATAAATAAATTGGCTTGGCTTGGCTCAAGAAGGTGCTGGAAACACTCCTCAGAGAATTTGGTCCAGATTTTGGTTTTCATCACATTGTTTCTGCAGATATGCTGACTCCACATCTGTGATGTGTATCTCCTGTTCCCAAAGGTGCTCTTTTGAGATCTGGTGACTGTGGAGGCCATAAAGGGATGACATAGCCAGCAATACTCAGGTCGGGTGTGGTGTTTAAATGATGCTCACTTAGTACTAAGGGGCCCAAAGTGTGCCAAGAAACCCTTCCCCACACAATCACACCACAAATACCAGTTGGAACTGTTCATGCAAGGCAGGATGGATCCATGCTTTCACGTTGTTTATGGCCATATCTGACCCTACCAACTGAATATCGCAGCAGAAATCGACACTCATCAGACCGGGTACGATTTCCTACCTCCTGTCCAGTTTTGGTTAACTTGTGCTCTTCTGCATACTTTGCTTGTAACCTGCATTTGAGCTGTTCCTGTCAGTTTGAAGAATTCTGGCCATTCTTATCTGACCTGTGACCTCGAGAGAGAACTGCTGCTCATAGAGAGTTTCTCTTTTCTGGACGATGTAACACATAGGGATGGTTGTTTGGGAAAATCACAGCAGATTAGCAAAGTCAATTAAATAACCTTTCTTCCCCATTTAGTTCAGTTTGAACATCAGCAAGTCAATTCAATTTAGTTGAGTTCAATTCAATTTTATTTATATAGCGCCAAATCACAACGAAGAATCGCCTCAAGGTGCTTTATATTTTAAGGTAAAGACCCTACAATAATTACAGAGAAAACCCAACAATCAAAATGACCCCCGAGCACTTGGTGACAGCGGGAAGGAAAAACTCCCTTTTAACTGGAAGAAGCCATCTGCCGTGACTGGTTGGGGCTGAGGGGAGAGAAACAGGACAAAAGACATGCTGTGGAGGAGAGCCAGAGATTAATAATAACTAATTAAATGCACAGTGGTGTATAAACACAGTAAAAAGAGGTGAATGAAAAAGAAATGCTCAGTGCATCATGGGAACCCCCCCCAGCAGCCTAGCTCTATAGCAGCATAACTAAGGGATGGTTCAGGGTCACCTGATCCAGTCCTAACTATAAGCTTTATAAAAAAGGTAAGTTTTAAGCTTAAGCTTAAAAATAGCGTCATCTTGTCCGAGTCAGCACTGAGTTGCTGCCTTGTGATTGGCTGATTAGATTTTACTGAACAGTTGAACAGGCCCAACTAATTAAGTGGCTCATGAGCGCAGAGTCACAGCAAGGTGAAAAAAAAAGAATCTTTGTGCATCATCAGTGCTGTATCAGACTGTTTTATCAAGCCAAAACATGTACAAGGTGATATTCAACTGGATAGTTACACAAACCATTATATCATAGAAAGTAAGGCAGTGTAGAAAAAGTTAGTTCATGCCCACATCATCCACTGCTTTGTCTCACCGTGAAAGCTTGCCACTAGACATCGTGGAAGTCGAAGACATTAAACCAAAGGTCAGGTTGAAGATGAGTAAGGCACTATCTGTAGGCAATGAGAATGGGGCATAAAGGGTACGAATCATTCCCTTTATGTTGCAGATCATCCCCTTTATGTTTGCTCTTGAATTTTATTTTTATTTTTATTTTTGGGAAGGCGTTTATTTTCTTGAGACTAAAGCCATGCACAGGATCATATCAAGCAATAAACCAACTATTTTCAAAGTTTATGGATAAGTCAGTGTAGATTTTTTTTTAAAGCACAAGTTCCTTTTGGACTATACATGGTATAGGGAAGCGTTGACATCTGAAGTTAAATCTATAAAGCAGCATTTTTAAAAAAAAATATCACGATGTCTTGAAACAACAACTAGTGAGACAAAATGTTAGAGCAATTTTAAAGTGATTAATTAATGTTTACACAGCCAAACACTGGAGCATTATACACGAGATTACTCTGATAGACCTCACACGTATTTATTCTGCAGACATGACAAACATTATGAGGTCAACATACCAGGACAGTGCACGTTGCTAATGAAATATTTTGATAATTAGGGTCACTTTGTAAACACAAACTGTCATTCTCTCCAGCTTGTGATTTGAATAATTAAGAGTGTAAAATAGTTGATGAAACCAACTACATTGCCTTGTCACAATGTATTTAAATTTAAATGTGGCCTCTTTTCCCCACTCTCTCTCTCTTTAACGGTGATTTTCTGTTAAAGAAACTGTGGCGAGGCGTCGCTGCAGTTTTTATAAACCTATTCTAGGTTATCATAATCCAGGTCTTCTTCACAGAGGCCTTACAGGACTCACTCTGCACAGGCGATATTTGCTTATACATACACATTAAAGCCCATTCACCCGTGGAGGCTACTCATACTATACAGTATGCGACACAACTGTCTGCCCTCTGTTCTTCAGCCAAGGGGACTGACTCATTTCGCTGCCCTTACATTGGTGTGGTTACTGGTGTGGATCCTCTTTGCTTACAGTATGTGCCACTTGCCTCTGCGCAATGCACCACAGGCCTAATGACACACGAGACTGCTGGGCGCTGCCTATGCAGAGACAATGTAGTGCTATGGCTACCTGTTTGGAGATTTACTGCAAACGCAGCAAAGCAGTGTGGCGGCAGCTCTTCCATGACTCAGTATGCTGTTGTTATTCGGCTGCCCATTTAGACCGTTTTTAGGTGTGCGGATTTGAGCTGCTGCAGTGTTCAGGGTTGAAGTCTTTTATTTAAATGACCTCATTCTCATGAACCATGTTTCAGTCTATTCGTTTGGTGCATGCAGTACTCAGTATGTCAACAGCGACCCGGACATGATTTTAATGGAAGACAGTCCCTCGGCTGAGTATGTGTGTTATTATTTATCTTCTCAGAAACTTTTTCTTTGAAAAACAGTATTGACAAAGGCCGTGCTCGTCTTTCCTTGGTGAGAGGCGGTTTTGGGATTAGACTACTACAGCTTATGATGCAACACTTCATGGTAAATGAATTTCAAATACTTCAAGATGCACAGGAATTCAATTTAGTGTTTAGATTAGACAAATTAGAAGACTAGAGTCTCATCCTATTCATTATTTTATTCTAGAAATTATGCTCCACTGGAACCCACACCCCCCTAAGCACATGTCCCAAGAGATCTGTCAGCTTTAGAGGAAATCAAATGGGTTAAAAGGTTTTATAGACACTCCTTTACTTCACCTTTTTCAATTTTTTCCAACTTGTTTTAAAAACCAAACAGTAAACTATTCAACGGAGGTACAAAACATTGGTTTATATTCTTATATTCAGAATTGCCGCCACATAAAACCATCTTACCGACTTGCTGTTCAAGCCATAGTGGGACATGTAGGCTGTAATAGAAATCTGATTAGTGGAGTAAATAACTTGTCACCGGCACATTAGAAGTCCAGCGGTATCGCTTCATGTAAACTAATTTGTACGCACAGTCAAAATCAATAAGATATCTCAGTGTGACTGCCGCACAAACATCAATTAACCAACCGGCTTGAGCATAAATATTTAAAGCAACATCTGATCTCATGTTTGTTCAGTTTACATCAAAATTGGTTGTGTATCAGTAAAACAACTTGTGCTGGAAGAACTGCGAAATAGAGGATATAGTTCTAACAGTGGCAGCATTGCAAGACAGTTTTCGTTTTTCATTGAGAAAAAACTAACAAATATTTTGATAATATGTTTATTAATTTAATATATATCCTTATTTAATGCAAAGGGTTATAACCGTTAGTGCGTACATCAGAACAAACTCGGCCATAGTCTGAACTGTGGTTAATTGCAGCTGCCCTGTGTAGATAGAGAGGAAGCATAACTGGACAGACTTCCGATGCATAAAGCTGAAAAACTTTTAATTCCACTCTACCCTGAGAATCTCTCTCCGTGGAGAGAGAGAGAGAGAGAGAGAGAGAGAGAGAGTGAGCGAGAGAGAGAGAGATGAGACCCAATTAAGCTTGGCTAAAACACTGCTTTTCACACCTGATCAAATCCTGTCTGTTTTTATAAAGACTCTGATACCACAGTTCCCATTCATTTATTAAATAAGGGAACTTTTTAAACACAGGGGAGGAAAAGTAATCTAATCTACTAAGACTGTTACTTGATGAGCTGTGTCTTCGACACCCGGCTGATTTAAAATGCGGGGAGTAGCAGTAGCCTTACAGGATAAATGACTGGAACTGCGTTGTGTATTGATACGTATTTGCTAGTTTATGGACACTACAGACACGGACTGGTGAGAAAAAAATAAATGCAACAGTTGTCTCGTGTTATGAATGCAAAATTGTGGTGAAACGATGAACAAAGAATATGTGAAAAACCAAATATTGCATGTAGTGTATAGCTTGTATAGCATACTAAATAGCCATAATCAGGTGCATTTTTTAAAAAAGTTTCCTTAATATTAAAGCTCTATCGTAACTTCAATAAAACATCAATAAAGCTAAACCTGTAATTCTGTCTCCCTTTGGCCCTGCTCAGCATAACAAAGACAGCCTAAGACTGTAGTGTAGTATTATAATAACAATGAAAATTTACATACAAATTAGGACACTATAAAGCCCCCTTAACAGTTTACAGGCCACTAGCTATCTAATTAAACCATCAAATTAAAGCTGCAATAATAACTCTTTTTTTTTTTCATAGAGCTTGTGCTGCAAAAAACATGTAATTTTTCCTTAAAAGAGGATGCAGTGATTGCCAAGCTTAGACATGTTATTAAACACTTTATGGTCCCTGAGTGGAACCTTTGTCTTTAATCAAACAAGTTAGGCTTTCCAAGGAGCGTTCTGTGAGTTCACTTAAAGCTCTAATATGATCAAACAGTCACTTCTTCAACAGCAGTCACTGAAATCCAAATTGCCGGTGGGGCAGATAATATAATCAATAGGATCTCTCTTCTTAAATACAGCTGAAAGCCTTTTGTAGATTTATGTACAAGAAATAAAAACTAATAAATGTTCTTTCATTTGAAAAAAACAAAACTTTTTTTTTTTTTTAAACTTTATAACCTACTGTTTTTAGCTGAGTCAAGGGTTGGACTCTGGAGAATTTCTTTTTTTTTTTTTGCAAAAAGAGGTTAAAAGATAATAACCTTTGTCTTTCTTCAAATCATTTGTGATTTAAGAAGTATTTGGATGTTTCTAAGCAATATTATTGTCTCTTTGATTTCAGTAATTGAAAAATAAAATTATTTTGACGTGTGAAAGCATAGTCTTAGAAACTAATTTGCGTATCCAATAGGATTACAGATGATTGCTGCATGCTCTGTCAAGGTTAAAGCATTTTATTGGATTTTCTGAGGTCTGATTCTTGCTCTTTAGTTGGTCTTTAGTGTGTATTTTGCACTGTAATCATTGGAACTGTAGCACAGACCTGAGGAAAATACTGACTTCATTTGTTCTGAATATAGCACATAATGAACTTTGTTAAAGTTTACCTTTGGGTGCTATAACATAGTATCATAGACCTGAACCTATGTGTGCTGTATTTTCGCCTAATGGAGATGCTACCATGCCATAATTGGGCATGTGCAAACAAAATCACTGATCTGGATTATTAGAGATACAAGCTTAGCTTGGGGGATTTTTTGTTACTAACTAATATGTTAATGTGTTCTAATCCACATGCTATTTAGAGGAAATGAAGTAATGTCCTCAAATTGACTGCCTAAATCTGGTAAAATGTTAATCTATTTTAGTGCTTTGAAGTACAGTGTAGTCTGTCTTCCAAACATTTAAATTCCCTTGCTTTGATGACTAAATGTGGTTTCATGTGGTTTTTGGTGGCTAAAAATGCACCTATACATCTGCATTAATAAGATGTAATTACTAGTATTATATAATCGGTTTGACTTTGATTTAGATGTGGAAAATTAGAGGCATGATATTCTTCATTAACAGCAGGTAGCCACCAGCCGTTTGGCTCCCGGCAGAAATAGACATGGGCAGTTTGATGCTAATGATCCTCGATCTGCATTACTCTGTTCAGTCTACTGTATGTGGGTATTTTCAGCCAAGCGATCCAGCTGTGCTAATAATTCCAGTAAAGTGCAACTAGCAATACATCATGAAGCCAAAGCGCTTTGCTCTGTTTTTCCTTTTATTCAAATATATTATTTGTATTGTTTGAAGACTTTACCGTCTACAGCTAACATCTGTCTTGTAATCGCTGCACAAAAACTCATAATCCCCATTGAGCTGCTTCTTTTTGTGATTATGAGTCTGTCTACTACCTATAATCATGATAAAATGATTGTATAATAATGCTCTGTGCCAGGGATAAATAATCAGTTTAAATGTCTCCAATCCAATTTACAAGAAACGCCTTTCAACAGCTTGTAGGATATAAGATTTATTAGGACCCTTAGGCAGTTTTTTTCAGCCAGGGGTACTTTTACCGCAGGGGATCTTTCTGCAGTAACCAGAGGGCACACAGAAATGTTATTAGCTCAGTTTTTCTGGAAAAAGAAAAAGAAAAAAAGGAAAAGAAAGAAATCACAAATTGTTTTGAAAAGATCTAGATATTAAGTTAGCTGTAACATCTAGACGCTATGGCTTCAGTTTTTTTGTTAGCAGGTCCAAATAAACTTGAGGCTGTTGGCTAATTAGTGAGCGCAAACAGCTTTCTAAAAGTAATGTTGAAAATGCCAAGCAAAACTAGTTCTGTTCAATTAGCCTAAAGCAATAGATGCCACACATAATCGATAAGTTGAAAGGAATTTGCTTTTATTAATAGATGATTAAAACTGTAAACAAATCCATCGCGGTAAGGGAATGCAAATTCGACCTAAACAATATGAAAATGTACCAATCTATAATTTACTGTTCAAACCATATTTGGAGCGAGAGTAAGGAAGATCGCATAGGTAAGGTACATATAGGTAGGCATATATCGGATTAGATAGACCACGTGTGGCAAGATAAATACTTAATAGAGCAATAAGGGAGAAGTAGGATAAGAGATCATTTTAAGCTCCAAAAAAGGACTGAAGTAGCCGAACAAATGCAGTGTTCGAGCCCCCGCAGTCTTTCAGAGTTCAGACGTATATAAATGAGATGACTGAAACAATATTTCTTTTCTGCACATATAGAGACAAGAGAGGCAAACTCAGGCCTACCTGGCCAACTTGACATACACTATATCCTGACAAATTTATTACCATTAAGCCTCTCTAAGGTACCACATGACTCATGATTTATTACAATCACCTGCTGTATGTCTCCGGATGCAAAATTGCTTTTATCAGGCAGTGCATGCACTGGCTGATAAAATGTGTAGCATGTGTGTAACAGTTTACCAGTTCTCCGTATGAGAGAAGGATGGAAATATTACCAGTTTACATTCAGTGTTTTTGTGTACTGTAACAAACAATACAGCACAAAATGTGTTCCAAGGGTTAATTATTAATGGAAATAGTTGCATCAAAGTTTGCCTGCCTTTGACGTTTACCTGTAGCAAGTACGACTTACAGATGGTTACATGTATATTAGTGTGACCAAAAAAAGCGGCAGGAATTGAGCGCACATGTTTCATCGCCCGAAGGCATAAAGAATTGATGACCCGATATATTTGGAGTATCATTTCCTGTAATAATTTGCTATGGGGGGTAAAAAAAGAAATTAAAATTCGCAGTAATCCCGTTCTCTGTTATAAATGCTGTTGTCCTCAGACAAGTTTAACAGACATGTAAATGTGACTTTTGGGTGAATAACCGGACAGAGCAGAGCTTTGCAAACACACATTTCCTCGTGCATGATTACAGTCTATTGTTCTTGCCGTGTTCTAGCCTGATGTGTTACACAGCGTGCACACCGGCGTCTACGTGCATACTGCGCGAGGAAAATATGTTTTCCATACATGTGAATGTTCTCGTATATGGCCTAAGCAGAAGCAAATCTATATTTCATTTCAATAAACCTTGTTCTGGCTCAGCCATTCAGGGTCACTTACAAGGGTCTGATTCAATTATTCCTCCTTTCACAACAGGAGGAAAACATTTTCATGGTGAATGGTTTGCCTAAATAGATTACCATCTCAAATAATTCAATTTCCGTTAATTTGATTGATTTCATACCAGGGGGAAAAAGAAATCTTAATTTAAAACCATTGCATTTCTAATCAAACATTAACTGAGAAAGAGGCCCGGGTGAAAATCTTTTATTACCAGTTTCTCCACTAATTTAAATAGAAAATGCTGATGGCGGCCCAATTAAATGGCTCCACCACTATTCAGCCCATATCCAAGATCTCAAAAATAAACTGCTTAACGGTTTGAAAGCCGCATGAATGTTTGTCTTGTGACACACACAATAATACACCAACCGACACACATAACACAGAGAATCTATGGCTAGCCATTACTACAGAGGATCCAGATGAAGCAGTTCAGTCATCTGATCCATTCCCATTTATTATTCATCCTGCTCGGGGAGACAGAAACGCTGGGCTTCTCTTCCTAGAGAGACCCAGGAACCCCATCTATTCTCGTGAGCAAAGGAAATGCCATGCAGTAGTGGAGTGAATCACAGACACAGAAAAAGAGACAGAAAGGGAGTGAAAAGAAAAGTTGGGGGTGTGGGTTATTGTGGTGCACAGAAAGTGGAAAGAACCAAACTGCAAATCAAATTATTGCCAAAAGTCTGTAAAAAAAAAAAAAAAAAAAAAAAAAAAAGGAAATTATGACTTATTGAGCATGCCTCCACCAGGTGCATTTTGCAGACTGGTGCCCACCAATGCTATGCTGTCAGAAAGTAAAGCAGCCTGGCTGGTGCTGTGAGGAGAAAACACCTTGTGGAGACATTGTGTGAGTGGCAGGCAGAACTGGCAAGCTGCCACAGATAATAACATCTGAAATAAATTTGATGTGTGGAATTCAATCTGTAGTGATAGGGACGGCTGCAGCATTAGAGTGAAGTTCTAAATGCTATCTACTCATCCATGGAATGAGGACTGACACGCAGTCTCAGAGAATAGATTGTGCAATTAGCAGCCTTTGTGCTGTTTTGACACAATGAAAAAGGGAAATGAGATTCAACGTTGTCATGCACGGTTCTCTGTATCTCTGTGATTCCCACAAGATAGTTCACATGTACCATGTTTCAGGTGAGAATAACTTGGGGGAGTTGAAACATTAAGAGGCATAATAATAATAATAATAAAAACAAAAAAGGTATAGAGCCGGAGAACACGAGGGAGCTCAGGTGGTCACACTTATTAATAATCTGCAATATTTCCTTTCCAAAAGTATTTTTTAAATGATCACCTCTGCTGTGGGGGGGGGGGGG
>JAVDPK010001748.1:543192-587125 GCA_034780415.1 Cichlasoma orientale | reverse complement strand
CCCCCCCCCATTCTTGAGGAGCATGACACCACTGCCACAGCCATAAAATGCAATACACAATTTAAAGAAAAGGGGGCGCTCTTTGAGTAGGCATTGAGCAAAATGTCTGGACAGGAGCGTTTCACCAAACTTATTCCTTTAATTAAACAGGTTTGGATGTGGTTTCGCTATCCTTTTAACACTCATATGTTAATTTCACTGGACAAAAGCACGCGCACACACGCGCACAGATTATATTATATAGTGTACATACATTGTTGAAAAAGTGAATTATTTGAAATCCATGTATGTGTTGTTCCTTTAGCTTAGTCCTCTGTATACTGAATATAAGAATACACAATTTATTTAACAAATACAACTTTAAACTTGTATTAGACTGCTGCATAGAAATAAGAAACTAAACGCTGCTTTACCTCAAAATGATTTGCCATAAAACCCAAGCGCAGCGAGTTGGGGATAGGCTGGTTTCACTCACATGAACTAACAGGCAATAACCATAAAAGAAAATTACTATAATATTCCTATAAAGTGTCTGCGGTTCTCGGTGGTGAATTCACCACACCTCGCTGCATGGTTTTACACTTCCTGTGAAATTACTGTAATATTCCTTCAATAACTGCTGCTTGGCATTACGGTGTTTTTTCTTTCTTCTTCTTTTTGTTACATTTCTTTAAATTCTTCAGATATTACTGTAATATTCCTATAGTGTTTTATAGGCCTGACTGTCATCGCAACATAACGCAGTCCAATATCATAGCGGGCTCCCTGCTTGAGCCCTCCCTCCGCCTCTCATGTGTCTACATTTTCATCCCATGGCCGTCTCTAGGTGATTTAGCGCCGCCAGTCTCAAGCAGGTGTCCAACATGGCGATCACGGGAAGCGGATCTCTCGCTATTTCTTTCTTTGTTTTCGTGATTTCAGCGGCGTTTCTTCAGAAAGGTAAGTTTTTTTTTTCTTTATTTTTTTTATTTGGCGTCTTGTTTGCGTCCGTACCTAATGCAGAATTACCGCTTTCACAGCAAAAGCCCGAGGAGTACCGGGAGAAGTTGTGGTGCGTTTGCGCTCTAGATGCGCACAAGCTTCCCCTCAAATCTCAGCATCACTTTCTGATAGTGCCGTCGACTCCAAATTACTCACGCTGTTTCTCGAGACTGTTCGGCTACTTATCGTGTGGGCTCATTTTAGCGCTGATTAAAAGGGTGCTGTCTTGAGTTTTACTGCAGTACGCTACAGATAGGACTGCTATAAAAAAGTAATCTTAGCGCTGCACAGTTGGATAGGCGGAGATGAAGTATCGCCAGTGATAATCGAGAGAAGTGGTCGTACAGTATTTTGACCTAGGGCAAGTAAAAGGCAATTGCTCATCGAAACGTGGTCGACTCTTGTAGCATGAGAGAGAGCGCGCTTGTATCCTTTGCTTATACCGCATAACCCTTCATAGTCCCAACTCATCTCTCTGTCTACAAATCTCTCAAGTCTGGGCTTCAGGTGCGCTTTGGAGGAAAAACACGCATTGCAGCTCTAGTCTCGCACATTGTCCTCTGGCCGCGCAACTGCAGCCGCTGTTGCCAGTGTGTGTTCCGGTCCGCAGTCTTCACTTTTCCCTCAGTCAGTGGGACTGGGAAATGTAAATCTGTCATGTCGTTGTTAGTCTTTTTACAGTGTGTAACTGCACGAACCAGGACTAACTAAGCGTGCGTGGCCATTGCAGTCCCCAGTCCGATTATTTCCCCGTTATTCCACCGCGTTTGCATCAGAGTTGCATGCGTCAGTGTTTTTTTTTTTTTTTTTTTCCTGGAAAACGTATCCGCTGACAATGTGACGCATGTGAAGCGGTTAAAATGTCAGCTTGCAGCCACTTTAAATCCCTCCCAGAGGTAGGATGGACATGTTGTGCTGTCAATCCCCGGGTTGTTAAAATGGCAAGCAACAGTTGCAGTGACAGGTTTACACTTTAAAGATTACTTGAGCGACTCCTTTGGCAGTTTAAATTTTGCCTCAGAAATTGCCATCAGTAGCAGCATACTGTACAACGGAAATATCTGTATCTTACAACCAACAGGTCTGCAGAAGCTCATGAAGGCATGCCTGTGCTTCTGTGAGTGGGAAAGAAGACTCCCAGAATGAGGTTACTAGTCAAAGGAATTTTTAGACAGTGTGTTTTTTTCCAGTTCACTGCTTATGAGGCTTTCATTTCACAGTTGTTGAATTTATTATAGTCTGTGTTGAATAGCAGTTGAATGACATTTACAGCATTGTCTCGCGTCTCCTTGTCACATTAATTTAATTAACCTCTCAGCTGAATAAAATAATGCTTCATGAATGTGAAATAACCTCAAGCTCGGTACACTGAACGCCGCAGCACTAGAGAAAACTCGTGCGGCCTCTTGGTTCAGGTGAAATCCCCGAGCGAAAAAATGGTTGGATGTGACCTCAGGTTATTCAGCTCTCTGATTGTCCACGTGTGAGTGCTGGGAGCAGCAAAAAATAAAAATAAATAGATAAATAAAAAAGCCCAAACTCCCAGTGTCCAGAGTCTGTGCATTCAAACTCGTGAGACAAGAGTAGTTTCACCAACTTGACGCTTCCTACCACAACATGTGCATAACGATATGTGAAAAGAGGGCACTGATAATGCCAAAGAGCTGCTGAGCATCCTGTTATGAAATGCTGAGACTTTGTATTTCACCAGAGTATCTGTTTAGCAGTATTTCTCTGCATGCGTCTCCTGGGGCTCACTGTTGTAGCGGATCAGATGGTTGAATTTCAGAAGGTTGCATAATCCCACTTATTGCCAGTTTAAAGTCATTCGTCAGGACTGAGTGATGGTGAAGTGGATCAATACGAGCTGTCATGAAGCCTCAACGCGCTGCTGAAGGAAGGGGTCTGGGAGAAACAAAAGGAAACATACAGTTGTTACGGTGCTCTCGGTTGCCAGTTGGCATGTGACCCGTTGAGTGATTGAAGATGTTCATCTCTGGCTCCTTGTGGTGGGGTTTGGCTTTGAAACAGATCCTGCTGAAATCTGTGTTTGTCTCTTTGCATTCTGGAGGGTGGCAGTGTTTGATTTCTTCAGTTTTCATACAAGTGTGGAGCTCCCTTTGTTTTTCCACTGTTGTGTGGCAGTGGTGCAATCTGGGACCCAGAAGAAGTACATTCATACTATACTGTTGAGCCCTACAGGATCAAGTATAAAAAAAACATATAAAAACATCCTCTTTGGGTGGTTTCTTACTGCATAGTGTAATATTTTACTGTATTTTACTAATTTTAACATTTTGTTGTTGTAGTTGGACAAGGCAGACCTATATATGAACCCCTTTTGAATAAATTATTGTAGTATACAAATACAATTCATTAGCTTCTTTTAGGGTGTTATATGTAGTGTGTGATTCTGTCAAGTAACTACAAATCTCAAATAATTTCCTTATTTAAAAGCTAAAAATTGTACTAACTGACTTTAAATAAATAGTCCAAGAGTCTTCCAAAGCCCAACGTAACCTGATTAGAAGTCAAAGATTTGAAGACGTGCAGTTTACCTTCACATAAGGCACAGAAAAGCACCGAATCCTCCAATGATGCTCAGCTTTTATGCTCAAAAATGCCTCAATTACTTTGTTACCAAAGCAGGTGCAGATTAATTTTCTGTGAATCCACAAATCGATTAATTGAGTAACCGTTTCGGCTCTCAGTTCATTAGTGCCATTTGTGCAGCAAACTGAAGTGGCCTTCTTTCCACGATCTCCATAAAATAGCACTTACAGTACCGTACAGTGTTTCGGGATAAATGTAATACTGCACTTAATGGCCCATTGATATGTGCCCGCTTGCAAAGTATTTTCATGGCCGGTATGGTGAGATCACCACAGTACATCATTTGTAACAATAATATTCTCTTCTATTTAAAGAAATTAAATTTATTGCTCATTAAATTTACATTAAACTCTGCTTAATAAGCCTCACTCTAATTGCTGGATAATGCATGGCACTACTTTATGCGGTGGCAGCTAATCTTACTGTTGGAAAGCGAGGGGCTGGCAGAAAAATGGCAGGTGATGCATGTAAGAAATTTAGCCACTTGTAGGAGCTGTAACAATGAAAGTCACATAGACTGGAGTTTTATTACTTCGCCGAGGACATCACAGTTGCAGGCTGCATCTTCCCGCTGCATCTGCTGAAAATATGAAGATGCATGAGCTCATCTGTAAATCAAATGTAGTTAAAGCCATCTCTATCTAGTCTCTGCAAGGCAGCGTGTGTGAATGTGGACTCAAGATCAAACTTCACACTCTCTTTGAGATTATAAAATGGATCGACGTGCGGAGGGTCCTTGCAGCTCAAGGCAAACGGGCAGATTTCACTTCAGCACTTGTCCTTTCACGACAGGTGTTGTTGTAAGCCAGCCAATATACACATAGAAAAAAGGTGGTTATGGAAGTCCATGTTGGCAAAATTGAAAATCTCATTCTATCCTTGACTTTATATTCCTTTCAATTTCTGAAAGACTCCAACCTCTCTTTAAAAGTATCACCTTGGGTGCCAGGTACAAGAGTTTTTGTCCATATATTTTATAGTAGGACCTTTAAGTAAAAGCTCTATGAGGTTGTTTTGCCAAGGTCACAGGAGGCACTGCTATAGAAATGCATCACATTGAGCTGTGTAGTTATTATGACAAAAAAAAACAAAACAAACAAAACAAAAACCCCTGTGGACGTTTCTATGTAAGGAATTTGTGTGAAACTGAATGACAAACTGATTCTGATCAAAAATGTGTCTGTCTGTCTGTCTGTGTTGAAATGTAGTAAACAGTCAATTAGGAGAAACAGACAGATGACAGGTTCTTTCATGATTGTGGGGACAGAAGCCTCCATTCACAGTCCTGTGGTAATGAGCAGGAGAGCTGATGTCTCTGCTTATGAATATGACATTGTTCTCTGTGTTCCCTGGATCTGAGAGTCCTCACTCTATTGGCTGTGATGCTTAGACACTGACAATCAGGACCACAATGAGAGAGAGAGAAAAAAAAGAGGAAATGCAAAGATTTTGTTTAGAGGGGCATAGAGTGCACATTAGTGTGGGTGATGGAGCAATTACAAGCCACCATTAAGGCCGTGGAGCAGTCAAAGCACAGCACTTTCAAAATGAACAACTCCGATGGGTAGATATCCTCCATAACCATACGATAATAATAAAAAAGTTAAAGTAATAAAAAGAAACAAACAAGCAAAAAACATGATTGATTGCTTTCATCCTGTTGCCCTTCCTGAAGTCAGGTTTGGGGTGGTGTGAGTGTGACCATTTAATTTGCCACACACAACACCACAGATGCCAGTAACTGTGTAACAGATTCACACTTTGACACCTTTAAACCTTCCCGCATTTTACCACAGTATAATGTGATTAAATAAAAGAGTGAGTAATAATATAATAATAAGATTAAATAAAATAGTGGCGATGCTAGAGTCTACTGCGATTGCCGCTTGTCTTTAAGTGGTTGCTCTTGCACTATCTTACATATCCTTCTCATGTTCCAATGTTGAACGAGAAGCCTATTGAATTTCAGCGATTCGACAGTTTCGTAGCTAAACAGCTACTGCACATGGCTTTGTGTAGCCAAGGAGGGCTTGTTTGTTGTGGTACAGTTGCATCTGCACGCTGCTCTTTGTTGAATGTACATTCGAAGATTTGGCAGTAACTTTATGTAAATTCACATTTTCTGGCTTTCTCTGATGTGGAGATGTTCAATATCAAATGAGTAGGGAGACATTCTGAAATAAATTATAAATAATCAAATAAATAAATATGGATATGAATATTATATAGCCATGAAATTGAGAAATGGTTCTACTGAAACTCTAAAACATGATAAAATAACATGTCATAATAGTTGGGATTTTAAAATGATAATGGATTCTTTCACTATTTAGTTTTTGTCTGCATATAGACCTCCGTATAGTTGAGGGTAACTTATCATTATGAAAATTACAAGTATGTGACATGACTTTAATGTAACTGATTTGCCATCATGGCATTTTAAATTTTGCACCCACCAAGTTAAGCCGGGCCCGCCACCATTCGTCCGCGTGCTGGAATTTGTCAGAATTTGGGGAGACGTTTCACATTATCAGAAATTACACAGATCAAACAGACCCAACAGGCTATTGTACAAAATGTGTCCACTCATCCATGTGCCATATTCAATATCTGAGTTGTGATTCTCACAAAATATTAGATGATGAATTTCATCAGAGCGTTAAAGCATCAAAAATTGCACTGCTTGAGTGAAAACGGTGGGGGTGGGGGTGGGGACGACCACAATCACAGCCTAAAATAGGCGAGGATTTCCTATTAATGATTGTCCAGGTGGTGACTGTCTATTACTTAATGCTGTAATGCTTTTTCCTATGGGCAACCCACATTATTTAAATAATACTGTAAGAAATTGCCTTGTCTTTAGATTCGTTGTGGCAAAAAAGGATGTTGAACAAAGAGAGAACCTTGAGAGCGGATGGCACAGCTGATAACTCACAACATTAGGACTAAATACTAGTTGATCAATGTGGAGGAGGAAGGACTCTTCCTGTTAGAGAACACGGAATCTCTAATCAATAAATCCAGTTATCGAGCTCCCACTAATTCACTGCTGGAATAGGGATGAAAAAGGTCCCAATTGGTAGCTGCAGTATGTAACTTATAAAATGGGAGATTTTGTCTGATCTGCTAAGAAAAATGACCCAGAATCAGTTTATCAGTACATTTCCGCATTTGGAAATGTTGCCCCCCCACCACCACCACCACCGCTCCTTACCCCTTGGACCAGTTTCATCTACTTTGTCCTCTGTGGCTTGATGGCAAGTTATTTAGAAGTCTGAAGTCAAGAATTACTCTCTGTCTGGCAGAGCTCAGTTGCATTTCAGACATGTGGAAAAGAGTAGCTCCTTTCTCCTCTCGTGGCTTGTTTGGGTGGATCTGAGCCTGATAACCAGTGTGTGCTCAGAGACCAGTGTAAACAGCGGCATACAAGTGGGAGTAATGCAGCGCTGCTGTACAAAATCAAAAATACAACTATTCCTTAGTGCCAACGGAATGCAAACACTGCACTAATCAATAACGCCTACCCACCTAATAGAAAGGCAATTGTTGCAGCTGTCATATTTTACTCTCGGAAGATAGTCAAATTGGAAAAATCAAATTGTTAAAGATTCACATTTTGTGTATATACAGTAGCATATAGCTGTTGTTGTACACCAGCATGTGGAATCAGTCCCTCCTGTTCTTGTTGGCATCCTGGGGTGGCTGTAGCTCAGGAGGTAGAGCTCATCTGCTAATCGGAAGGTTGGTGGTTCGATCCCTGGCTGCTCCAGTCTGCATGCCAAAGTATCCTTGAGCACGATGTCTGCATTAGAGTGTGAATGTGTGTGAATGGTAGATCGAAAGCACGTAGATCTAGAAAAAAAGTGCTTGTATGAATGGGTGAATGAAGACGTGTATATAGTGCTTTGAGTGCTCAGGTAGAGTAGAAAAGCGCTATATAAGAACCGGTCCATGCTTTACCATGCTGCAGATAAATGTATGCAAGTTTGATGAAATGCTATTCCCTTACTCAGCAGGATGTAGCTGGGGAGTTTGAAGGACAAGTCAACAACTCAAACTCATTGCCGTGCTCCTCGAGCCATTTTTGGTCTGTGGCAGGGTGCATTATCCTGCTGAAAGAGGCCTGTTGGTCTGCAGCAATGCTTAGGTCGGTGCTACATGTCAAAGTAACATCCACATGGATGGCGGGACCCAAAGTTTCCCAGCAGAACATTGCCCAAAGCATCACACTGCCTCCACTGGCTTGCCTTCTTCCCATAGTGCATCCTGGTGCCAGGTGTTTCCCAGGTAAGCCACTCATGCACACCTGACCAGCGATGTAACGTAAAAAAAAAAACCATAATTCATCAGACCAGGCCACCTTGTTCCACTGTTCTGTGGTCCAGTTCTGATGCTCATGTGCCCATTGTTGATGCTTTTGGCGGTGGACAGGGGTCAGCATGGGCACCCTGACTGATCTGTGGCTTTCTATCAGAACTAGCCTGAACCTTTTTGGTAATTTGAGCTACAGTAGCTCGTCTGTTGGATCGGACCAAGCGGGTCAGCCTTCGCTCCCCGCGTGCATCAGTGAGCCTTGGCTGCCCATGACCCTGTGGCTGGTTCACCACTGTTCCTTCCTTGGACCACCTTTGATAGATACTGACCGCTGTAGACTGGCAGCACCCCAGAAAAGCTGTTTGGGAGACGCTCTGACCCAGTCGTCTAGCCATCACAATCTGGCCCTAGTCAAACTCGCTCAAATCCTTATGCTTGCCCATTTTTCCTACTTTGAGGACAAAAGGTTCATTTTCTCCCTAATATATCCCACCTACTAACAGGTGCCATGATGAAGAGATAATCAGTGTTATTCACTTCACCAGTCAGCGGTCATAATGTTATGCATGATTGGTGTATACATTGGATGTTGACGATATTTTAATGTACTGTTTGCAGATTGAACATTGTTGCTGTATTGCACTTCGTGACATTGATAAATATTTTTAATATTTGTGGGCCTTATTTATGTATATGGAGAGTAAGCTTTGCATAAAGACTAGAAAAACACTTCAGCCAGCACCTTTAAAGTTCACTGATTTACATATTACAGGTTGTTTGTGTAATCCAGACAAATCAGCATTGCAGTGACCAGAGTGAGGCAACATTAGAGACTCAAATGAGTTACTGGCACCCACAAAGAAATAGTTTGGTGCTTAACTCACCATAAAAGACAAATTGAGGATGTGACACTTTGGTTTCTTTAAGTATTTAAGAAATTAGTCAAAGAAATCGTGAACCACACAGATTATAGTAAGCAGATTTTGAGCTTTTTCCCCACTGTTTTTGGTCTTTGTTTGGATCCAGTCTCTATAGCTGCTCTCTATGGCTTAATTTTTAGTTAGACATGAAAGAAAACAATCTTTACATCAAACTCTACCACACTTGATTACTCAAAGAGATACATAATTAAACTGTAAACATTTAGCAGCTCTGAAAAAATTAAAGGTTTCACAGAAGCATTTGTTCTGGGGTTGCAGGCTGGATTAACATGGCTAACTCGATAGCTAATAATATATATGATATTCTATCCGATGGCTTTCCTGGAAGCCCTGAAAGGCTGTTGTTCTCAGAGCCTACTTGCATGGATGGATGACCTACTTTATGTTCTGTAAGTAATCTGATTTGAAAATAATTAGGCATGTGTATACATTCAGTCTTTACTAAGGCTAAAAAATGTAAGAACTAATCATTGTTGCAGAATCCACACAGTCAGTGCTGCTCAAGGTGAAATTTGGATGCTGTTTACTCAGAAGTGAGTTGTTGTCTGACAGGTTGGTGTTGCCAGCCTCTGGGGCATCATGCTCTTGAATTATCAGCGTGACGATAGACCCATCTTAATTACCCTCAGATACAGCACTATAATCTGTCATTGTCAGGCTGATCAAGACTGTGCAAACCAAGCACTAAGACTCATTCACCCAAACCAGAAGCCTATTGATTACTTTTCATACTTGAGTCATTGCACTGCAGCGAGACATGGGAGGCAATAGAGCTAATGGAAAGGGGAAACTCAAAGTCACATTGTTTACATCTAAGATGACAGGTAAATGTATTTGAAAGGAAATATGGGCTTGATCCAATGGCTCCCAAATAACAGTCTATCTGTAGCTAACAAGGAAATTTAACCCCGAGCCACTGAGCCATCAGCTGCCCTGCGGCTCAGACGGTGAGCTTACTGCATGGAAACTTTTCCATTTCAGAATCAAATCCACGTCCGAAGATTGAAAATAGAATTTGTGTTGTTTGAAAAGTTCTTCAAACTGTTTCACAGAATTAGTTTTAATTTTTCTTTGTCAGAGAATGGCCACGTCAATAACACCCTAAAAAATAAAGACTTTCTTAGTCCGCATACTGACTATAAGGAATATATTTTCTCAGTATCACCACACTGCAAACCCTGATTAAAGTGAGTGTGCAGCGTGGACTTAAACAAAAAAGATTTTGCATGCCATGGTATAAAATATCTTGTATCTATTGATTTTCGTATTCCCGGCGAACTTCTTCCCAAAAATTATCTTACCTTATCTTAAAGTTGTCAAAGGCCCAGCATGTATTTGTATCACTCACACAGTACTTGAGGCGCTTAAGTATATATCCGCTCACCAAGCAATAAAATTCAAGAGGCCTAATGGTTAAAGAGAATCCCACAAATCTGCATCCACGGTTTGAGTCCCAGGTAATAGGATTGGGGAATCTTCTACCTTCCCTGCATATTTTACCGGTATTTGATACCATAGTGCGAGGCGAATGAATAGTTTGTGGGGAACTCAGTCCGGGTATCGCTATCTACCCACCAAAATGCTCACTATGTGGTCCAAACACGAGAGCACGACTGCCGCTTGTGGGAAAGAGAGAGAGAGAAAGAAGAAAGAGGCACCAGGAGTTTATTTTCCACTTGTCTCTGTCTGCAGCCAGCAAAGTTTCCCTCCAAACACACAGTGGAAAAAAAAAACAGAAACTGAGAAGAGATGATAAATTAGCATCTGCAAATGCACTGTTACATTAAGCTCCAATTTAAAAATCAAACCAATAGAAAATATACCTTCTTCGTAGCTGCTCCCCACATGCATGTTCATTTGAAGAGTGCAGAGGTGTTGGTGTCACAGTTGTTGGGTATATGCAGGAAAACCAACACGAAACTATGAATGAAATTTAATATGAATTTGACAATAACGATAATGTGGATTTAATGCATTATTTGAAAACAAGCTAAATATCTCTTTAATTGGCAAACTATTGGCACAGTTCTATCAGGTGAGGGGCCCGTGTTGGATGTCATGCCCCCGTCATCTTCCCCTCATATTTTCCCTCATTCTCCAGTATCTGTCAAATGAAGGCAAAATGTCAAGAGTAATTAAATAAAAGTTTTTGGGAAATGTTCACTTATTTCAGTCCAGTCCTTGTACCTGACCATTTTCAGAGGAATGCTTTTTTGTTTAAGTCATTTAACACTGACCGATGACTCATTCAAGCATAAAAAAAAGAATCCTAACTCATGGGATGAACCACTGTTGTGTCCACACATAACAGACAACTTAGCAAAGAACCAATTTTAAATTGTATCTTTAGGCACATTTACTGTAATAGCAGCCGGCCACACAATTTGTTCCTTTTTCTTTAGTTGACTCTATGAAAAATGCCAAAGATGACACAGTTATCAGGCATAAATAGTATTCTTGCACCAGCAAGGTGATTCCCAAAGAGCTATTAGCCCAAAACTTGGCACATGTTGGCATGGTGTGCAATGCCCGGGTACTCCGGCCACAGGCCAAAGATATGCAGTTAGTGGGGTTTGGTTAATTGGTGATTCTAAATTGCCCATAGGTGTGAATGGTTGTCTGTCTCTGTGTTAGCCCTGGTGACCTGTCCAGGGCGTACCTTGCCTCTGCCTATGGCAGCTGAGATAGGCTCCAGCCCTCCCGCGACCCTGAATTGAATAAGTGGAAGAAAATGGATTGAAATGATTACCAGTATATACGTAGGAGGTCAGGAGAGGGGTACAGCCATGAGGGTCTACAGCCATCTGTGAAACACAGTAGAAGTCATTGTTTGGAGCTGCATTTCAGCCAGTGGTGTTGGGGATCTGATTGACAGCCGCTTTATTTTTCTACATGGCAACAATCCCAAATACACTGCCAGTGCAGTAAAAGCATACATGGATAGAAAAACACACAATGTAACCCTATCGGCCATGGATTGGCCTCCCCAGAGGCCGGACCTCAACATTATTGAAGCAGTGTGGGATCATGCTGACAGAAAACGGAACAAAAGGCAGCCAGCAACCAAAGAAGAGCTGAGGAACTATTCCTGAAGACTACTTGATGAAATTACAAAACAGCTTCTTTTTTTTTTATTTTTTTACACATTTTGTATTCATCTAATTATTAACTTTGTATTTAGTTTGTTTTTTTTCACTCAGTATGTGGCTGTATAGATATATATTTTTTTCTGTTTTCTGTTTTCCCAGTGGAGTCTACACAGTCTTGAGACTCTCTTAATGAGCTATGGGCCTTAATGGAGCCAAAATGCATGTTTTTGCTTTATCATTTATGTGGTGATGTTTGTTTTGTTCTAGTTTTAGGGCTTCAAAACACTCTATAACTTTCCTATTAAAAGTGCAACTTATATTGCACAAAATAGTTTCACAGCTAAAAAAAAAAAAAAAAAAAGGAACATGGATCTGAGCAGCATACCTTCATTAATGCTATTCATTTGTCAAGATAAGCCGATTCCACATGTCAGATTTTCACTCAAGTTAATTCTTTCATCTCTTCTTTAGTCTTTGTTCCACCAGTGTACAAATTCTGGCAAAAATGGAAGAGCTATTATATTTGCATATATAAATATACACAAAGTGCAGTCTTAATGCTTTGAATTTGAAGGTTTTTTTTTTGGGGGTTTTTTGGAGCGGGGGGCACACCAATGTATTTTCCACTATTAACAGGCAGCGTTTTTTATTTATTTTCCAATCCACAACAAACTATCCAACTGCCAATCCACATTTGACATTGATTGTTGCATAAATTAAGTCATAGCTTAAGACGTCAAATATGTATCCGCTATAGTCCAAAGGAAGCCTTTTTCCTAAACTTCTTGTCTGTCTGAAGTTGTCATGTTTGCTTTCATATGTTCTGTATGCACTACATAGTAGTCAATTTACATATTTGTATTTAAGAAGCAGCTTTTTTTATGCCACCTGATAAGGATAGATAAGAGGATGTATGCAGGAAACAGGACAGCTCAATGACAAATTGACACCTGTGCATACTTTTTAGTGACAGAGGAGGAGGAGTCAAGAAGGACCTCTGTGGATATCGTCGTAGCATACAAGCAGAATCCATACTTGAGCAAGCTGAAAAAAGGTCATTTTTGCTTTTCATGTTCTTTCCTGTAATCAGGTCTCATTTAGCTGTGGATTTAATTGGTCATTGTAAAATCCATGCCCTCTCTAAACCTGCTTCAATTGGTTTGCCGTTTTCCTCACAGACAGAAGACGTGCCAGCACTCATTAGTGAGGAGCTACTGTTTACAAAAAAAGGTTCAGCACCTCTCATGCGCTTAATTTGCTTTTATTTTCAAGCGCATTAATGATCTAGTTTTAGGACAAGGCGGTAACTAGTGAAATATGTGGACACCGTAGCACACCGCTGAACCTGTGTGTGCACAGACTGAACTTTGCTCTGTCCATCATGTTGTCTATCAGCCATATGGATTTTTTTTTCTTGTAAGCAGGCGCGTTGCTCCGTCTCTTGTGAGGGCTATCAGTCATATCACCGGGCGTTCGGTAGCTGTGTGCGTTGTACGACAATGCCTTTCCTTTCTGTGAACTCTGGGTAGCTGTCTTATTTTCTGAAGGCACAGGATCATTATTTGTGAGCTCTAAACAGGATCATTACTGGAATTGTCATTTTATGTTGCCATTAACATAGTTTCATTCCCAGTTTGGCGATGGTGACTTTGGTGGCTTGTAGACTGAACCAAATCTAGCTGAATGCTCCTTAATAATAAATCAAATGAAAACTGGAAATACAAAACTACAAAAATTAAACAGCAATTTTCTTGTTCATTATTATTTGATGTGTACCATTTCGCATTGCATGTCTGGTTCATGTTTTAAATTTGGGCTTTCAGCATTGCCTTTGGCAGTTTATTTTGGTGGTTGCATGTTTTCACTTGCACATCCGTACGGGATGAATTTCCTCTTGGGAGAACCGAATTCTTCACCAATGCCAAATTGTACATCACTATGAGGGGAGAGGAATGCTTTTAAAAAGATGAGAGGAGCTCATGTGATTGACCCTGATTGTTACCAGCTCCTAACACGCTCACTGATAATGTATGATAATAGCTTCTGTCTAATTCCACCCTGTTTTTATGTGCTAGCCCGTATAAGCAAGCTCGGTCCACTCCAGAAAAGCAGCGAGAACAAGAAGTGAGATCAGAGGTCAAGGACATGATATTTGGATACAAACTATTATGTGATATTTAGAATCCCCATATATCAGTTTCATTTCCTAAATGTTGACAATACAAACAAAGGCAGTCAAATTTTAAGCTGCGTTTTAAAGATAAAAGACTTTTTATGAATGTTGGACCTTATTTGACCTTGAAGATGTCAGAGGTCATCATGATCATTAAATTCCCTATATATCATCCCCTGTATGCCGATATGTAGTCAATGCAAACAATGGCAGTAAGAAACATAGTTTTAAATATCTCTATATAGCATTATTATCGCTTTGACCTTCAGATCAACGTATTGACCTTGAAGGAGAGAGGTCAAATGTGGCATGATATTTTAAATCATATCTTGCATTGTCATTTTTGTCACTCGGCAAGGCAATCAACTAGTATTTTCACTCTGACATAATTTTGCAGGTAATACTGTTAGCAAGCATTAAGGCTAAGGTTAGCTAGCTGTAACTTAGCTATGGTGCATTAATGTTGTGATGGTTTGTTTATAATAATAATTTGGAAGTATAAAAAATAAGTGGTACACATTTAAGCCTGTGCATTTTGGCACAGAAATGCTTCCATCAAAACACAATTCAGCTTTTCATGTAATATGACTCATTTGATCTGAGTATTGAGGCTTTCCACACATATGGCCTCTAACCACCTCATGTCAACTTGTCCACAATTTTGGACATGTGACAATCATGGTGACAATGTAGGGTCAAGTAAATAAGGCCCCAGTTACACTGGCCTAGAGACCAGCCAGAGGGAAAAATGTGTATTCCCCAACTGTTTGGCGACTGGTTGCTAGAGGTTCAATTTAATTTATTTCAATTCAATTTTATTTATATAGCGCCAAATCACAACAAGCTGTCGCCTCAAGGTGCGTTATATTGTAAATTAAAGACCCTACAATAATTACAGAGAAGACCCAACAATCAGAACAACCCCCTGTGAGCAAGCACTTGGCAACAGTGGGAAGGAAAAACCCCCTTTTAACAGGAAGAAACCTCCAGCAGAACCAGGCTCAGGGAGGGGGAGCCATCTGCTGCGACCGGTTGGGAGTGAAGGGAATGAAACAGGACAAAAGACGCACTGTGGGAGAGCCAGAGATTAATAATAACTAATGATTAAATGCAGAGTGGTGCATAAACACAGAGAGAGTGAAAAGAGGTGAGTGAAAAAGAAATACTCAGCACTCAGCTTCATTCATTCAATTAAACATTTATACCAACTGTACACTGTCGCGTACAAAGACAGTGTTAGTGTACGGGGATAGAAATCAGGTAAGACAGCTTGTGAAACATCTGCTTACATCTTGTTGAATTCAGTTCATCCACCAAGAGCAGGAAACCTCAGAGCAGCAACACAGGCCAGCTGATCACAGCCTATACACAAAGAAAATCTCACGGAACTCACTATAGAAAGTTGTGATTCCTTTCCCCACGCTGAGCCACTACAATTGATCTTCCACCTGCTGAATCCCACTTTAACCCCTGATTATACTCATATTTGTGTATAGTTGTGGAAGCAGAGTCACCCTCTATAATGTAGGCAACAGAGGATAGAGCTATTTTTAAATTCTCTTTCACTACATACTGTAACTACATAACAGATTCAAGCTGAGTCGATTCATTAGAATTAGAATATAGTAAAAGTTCAGTTAGCTTTGCACAAAAAAGCTACTTTTACTTTCTTACTTTGAAATTGAAGTATCTGTGCTTCTGCTTAATAAAATATATCTGTGTTTTTGCCACCTCTGCCAGATACTCTCCAAGGGGTAGTAAAACTATGAAAAGTGTGACACAAACTAGAAGTGCCTTAAAAGTAAAAGTTACACCTTTTGAAATGTGTTTTGCTTTGAAGGTGATTGTTCTACGACCACTCTGATAATAGTTAGGAAGTGTTTGCAGACAAGTTGGCATCTTGCATGCAAACACCATTTGATCGTGGCAGTCTACTACTAAACAATCATAAGGAGTGTTTTTTGTGCAGCACCCTCTTTGTGACCGATTTTACTTAGCAACAGTCAGCAATCTCCAGCAACCGCTCGCCAACCAGTCTGCCCCTCGTGACCTGTGGGTGTATCATGTCCAATATGACATGGGAAACCTGCATAGGTTACAGTACTTAGACTTAATATAGAGTTGGGGTATTTTCCAAGCAGTTGCTTTGGCAAATTTATATTCTAGTTTTCAATTTTGAAACAATGTGTGAATCCAATTTAAGGACAACATTTCAATAACATGTAAAACTGCAAAATTAATTATTAATGTAGCTTTTTTTTAATTTTACTTTTTTTTATATCAGCAGGATGCATCTCAGAAAAGAATGTGAGCAAAATATTTTGACAGCCTCTTCCTGTGGTCAAAACCTACCAAATGAAAAGTTTTGTTTTGTCAGCGTAAGTCAAACTTAGCTCTGTAGAGAAAACCACTAAGGAAGGCAGAGTTGCTCCAGTCTAAAAACAGATATCAATAAATGTAAACAGTACTGGCCTAGGGATGTCATTAAAAAGAATAGCATGTCTAGACCTCATAAAGCCAAAACATATTGTTATTTCGAAGCAGCAGGAGTTATTGCCTGTGAGCACTAAGATGACATCCATCAATTTAGGGTTTTATTGGAAAATGTAGATAGGCTGCTTGGGAGATGTAAATGATTTACTTAGCATAAAGTTTTGCTTGAACAGGCAGGGAGATAGTGTAGTTAGTGAGGGCAGGGAAGTATGCGTATGACAAAAGCGGTATTGAAGCAAAAGCTGATTTCCCCAACCCTGAGAGAATCACGATCTGTGCATGAATAAATAGGCTGGACCTGCACAACATGGATTATTCTGGTTCAAATATCAGTAGACTTAAGGGTTGTCAAATGTCATACATGTGTAATAGGATTGTTGTACATGATTTCATTTTGTCACTTGTACCCAAATGTCATATCTTCTAAGGTTTAGGCTGATTGTTTCTCACTGTTTGCGCAAATGAGTTTTTCTTTCCTTCTGCTTTTTTATATCATACGTTCAGGCCAATTTAACAGAGCCTCTTCACATTTAAAACTCTTTCCTTTGAATTTCTAATGATATGATGGCAAATGAAAACTCTGCCTGTAATGAAGACAGTTTATACAATAGATGTCAGAGCACAGGCAAATCACTATTAACTTCATTACTGCCTGTCAGTGGAATATGCCAATATGTGGTGTGACAACAACCTGAATAAATTTAATTAACACAGGAGGGGAAAAAAAAACATTTTAGATTCGGCTCATGAAAGTTTTTAAAATTCCTCTCTACGTTTTTAAAATGCTGCAGCTTCAAAGTCAGAGCATTTGCATTCAGTTGTGTATCACTTTGACATGTTGGCCTCATCTTTCAGTAAATCTCAAATCTACATTTATTCAAATGTGTTCAGCGCGGTGAAGGTTGACACTGCATAATCCATCAAAATGTTCCATTTGAGGAGAGGGGTTGGAATTATTTGAATCATCAGAAAGCAGCCTTGCTTGAGGTGAAGCAGCAGATATTAGGGTAGAAGGAGCTCAAATTTTTAACCTCTCAGAACAAAAACATCTAAAATCTATTTAGATACATGACATGAAAGCATTTCTTTTTCTCAAATAATTTTTTCGGATTGTGTCTCTCTCTTTTGTAATACCACTTTGTGCATCAAAATATGGTCACATAGGCCCAGACTCTGCCAGGCGATTCCCTGGCAACTGTATCTCAGGTCGAGGCAGGATGGCTGCCTATGCATTATGAAACGGGATTATAATATCATTACTATGATATTCTTGCTGTCAACATTGTAAGGCCAAATAAAGAAAGGGTCTACTACCCGGTCCTGAGAAGCCAACATCTCTTGTTTCTAAACAATGGATATATCAAGGTACCTTCAGTGAGTGTTTGGTGCACCTGGCTGCGGTGGAGCACCTGGGTTTGTTTTCCGGGATTGGTGTACTTTTGGAAGGTGAACTCACTTGAAATAATCCAAAACTGCATACAACTACATACAACGCATGGCAGTTAGGCTGTTTGGTGGGCATTTAAATATCCAGAGTATAGCTTCTAAGTAGGAACATCTGGAAGATTTACTTAGTACCCCCAATATTGACTTTTTAGGCTTAAGAGAAACTTGGTTAATCCCCCCTCCTCATCCGAGCATTTAACATCTACAATATGCCTGGATATGACATATTTAGAAAAGACAGGAAGCAAAGGAGAGGAGGTAGGGTTTTATTGTATGTCAGAGACATGTTAAATATAAACAAATTGAATGACCAAAAGAAGTTGTACTCAAATGTGTTGGTGTGACCATAAACCTTCCTAGTGAAATGTCCTTTTTTTTAAATTTGCATACATTGTAAACCTTCCTCAAAGCTAGATTTTTATGATCAGCTAAAGCTCAGGTGACTGGGTGAGTTTAATATTAACTTGTATGTAAAGAATGAAAGAAACTTAAACAGATCACTGATCATTTAATTTTAAACATCTGATAGAACAGCATACTACAATAATGTCCTGTCCAAAAACAAGATTAGATCTACTGTTTACAAATTGACCAGAACGAATCACTAAAACTTTAAATTTTTTGACTGGGTTGTCAGACCATAATACAATTTTATTTCTCGTGAAAGCTTACAATTTTTTTTTATTCATATAAAACTATAAACTCACTCACAAAACTGTCCCACAGACCCGGGGCAAAACCTTGAAATAGCTCTACAAGGGACTGATTGGAGTGAAGTGATTACAGATGGGGGCATAGACAGCGGGTGTGATTTTATTTCTTGTAAAAATTAATGAAGTGATTCATTAGGATGAGGAATCAAAATAAAAGAAAAGGGAGCACTCTACCCTGGCTGAATGATCAATGCAGGAAACTGATGAAAGACAGGGACAGATTGCTTAACAAATGGTCTTATTACAGACTGACAAAAATTCACTTTTATGAGTAAAAATGTAATATAGACCATATGAAAGGCTAAAGCAGATTTTTATTCAGATAACTGAGGGCGTGATGGAGAAATAAAAAAAACAATTGCCAAAATATTAATAACTACTTAAAAAAACAAATAATAAAAAATAACAAAGCTCTAGAATTCAAAATTAATAATTATTTATTGAAAAACCAAACATCCATAGCTACTAAATTGAATTTTTTTTCTTGAATTCTACTCATGAAATCACTCATCTTTTTTCTCCACCTCACATAGACCCATTAATTCCATGCAGCCTGTTTTAAAATAAAAGAAGTAACACAACAAAAAGTTGTCAGTATTATTAATTCAGTGAAAAGTTCCAAAAGTAAGGGCGTTAAAATTAACATAGATAATTTAGATAGAAGGTACTTTAGAGTGCCCAATTACACATTTGATTAATTTGTGATTTGGGCAAAAAGTTGTCCCATTAACTTGGAAGGTGGCTATGGTTACCCTAATTTTTAAATCAGGGGAAAACAAATATGGCCAATTAATGACTGATTAGCATTTGGCCAAGTTACTGATTAATCACCTAAGCCCTTTGCATCCAGTGCAGTTTGTATTCGATACCCACTCTGTAGATCCAGCAAAAAGTTTTTTGTTTTTTTTTTTGTAGAAAAAGTTAAATGGATAGAAATGAATGCCTGGGTACTGTATTTTTAGAGTTAAAGAAAGCATTTGACACTTTAAGTCATTAACTTCTTTGATTTAAACATTTTTTAATGTTTATGAATAAGTTCTTTTGTTGATTAAATCATATTTCTCTCATAGAAAGCAATGTGTACGTATTGATTGCATAAAATCTCTTTACCTTGTAGGGGTCCCAATAGGCTCTATACTTGGGTCACTTTTAGTTGCTTTTAAATTAGCTTTATATATTATCTACCTGATGTGTAAATATACAAATGTATGCAGATGATGCAGTAATCTTTACACATGCAAAAGACACCCAAGAAGCATCCTTAATTCTTAAAAAGACTTTGACTCATGTCCAGGAATGACTTACTAAATCATGTCTCCTGTTAAACACTAAAAAAACAGTGTGTATGATGTTTACAAAAGGACCAGTGAGGACTGTGAGGTGAATCATCGGCGCGCTACATTGGGACAAACTGTTCTATCAGTAAAGGGAACTAAATATTGTGATAGCTTATCAATGTTTTAAAAAAAAAAGAGCACTCTACTTATCCCTCATTTAAGGCACATCTCAGACAATGGCTGATGGCAAACCGGGTTGGTGACCACTTTAAGTCATTTCAACTCGCGGCTGTTTTGAAGAAAAAGTCAAGCGACTGTCATAGTCTTGGTGTTGGCATTGGTGTCGTCATCTGTTCCACAAAAACTTGAAAGTTGGCCATAGCTCTAGAACACTGTGACCTAGGATGTTCAAATTCACATCATAGATGCATCTACTAAAATATCTGAGCTGACTTCAAATCTCAGCAATCGTAATCTAAAACTTTGTCTAATTATCTTATAAGACATCTACATGAAATTTTTTGTCACAATTAGCATTTGAATTCCTAAGTTATGACCAAAAACAGATTTTGTGAGGTCACAGTGACATTACCTACTGATGAGCAGATTTTAATCAGTTCATCCTTGCATCCAAGCCAACATCTGGTGCCAATTTCCTTAAGGTGTTCGAGAGGTATCACATGCATGATAACAGATTAGAGGGAGGGAGGTGAATGCTGTCCATTTCTGGTTTGCATCGCAGATTTTTAGTTTGGCTGTTTTTGAAGAAAAAGTCAAGGTATTATCATAGAGTTGGCATTGGAGGTATCGATTCAACAAAAACTTTAACATTGGGCATAACTTGAGAACACTGTGACCTAGTATGTTCAAATTAATGCCATAGATGGATTTACTGATAATCTCAGGCAAGTTTGAATCTTGGCAACCTTGACCTGAAAGTAAAGGTCAGAGGTCATGTTCGACAAAATCTTTAACACTGGCCGTAACTCGATAACGATGTGGCCTAGGATGTTCAAATTCATGTCATAGATGCAAATACTAAATATCCTGCACAAGTTTGAATCTCAATGACCTTGACCTGAACGTAAAGGTCAGACGTCAGGTTTTCTGAAAATCTTGTGAATGTGTTCAAACTCACAACCAATCAGAAGGAGGTTTTTGGTGCAGCACTCTCTTTGCGACCAATTTCATCTGGTGAGAGCCAGCGACTTGAGGTTGCCAAGGAGTCACTGACTGGACTCTAGGCCTGTGTGACTGAGGCCTTAGAGACATATTTATGCTTGGCAGTAATGGCCATGGCCATAAGCACTATGTTTTCAAAGTATCCATATGTCTCTGGACTTCCCTCATGCATGTGATACCTCTAGAACACCTTGAGGAAATTGCTACCAGATGTTGACTTGGATGCAAGGATGAACTGATTAAAATCTGCTCATCAGTAGTTAATGTCACCGTGACCTCACAAAGTCAGTTTTTGGCCATAACTCAGAAATTCGAGTGCTAATTGTAACAGAAAAATTTAATGTAGATGTCTTATAAGATAATTAGACAA
The DNA here is from genome assembly GCA_034780415.1 of Cichlasoma orientale. Classification (NCBI taxonomy): domain Eukaryota; kingdom Metazoa; phylum Chordata; class Actinopteri; order Cichliformes; family Cichlidae; genus Cichlasoma; species Cichlasoma orientale. Next base: position 565,533 of record JAVDPK010001748.1, on the reverse strand, counting down.
AGTGATGATTTTTTTAATCCACTAGGCCAAAAGTTAACTTCACAGTATTCTGCAGAAACACTTCTGGCCATTTTTCAACAGCATATGAGGGGATATTTGGTCAGATATTAAATTGGTGACACTAATCTTTTCAAACTCCATCCATCCAGCCATCAGGCAAAGGCACAGTATGGCCTAGACAGGTTGCCAGTACATCACAGAGTTAACACAGAGCGATAGGAAAACCACACACTCTCACATCCACACTTCTAGTCAATTTAGAATCACCAATTAACCTAACATGCACGTCTTTGAACCGTGGGGGGAACCCACGCAGGCACAGGGCGACAGTGCTAACCCATTCACCACTATGCCCTCCCCTGTTCAAAGATTAGGTTTGAGCTATAGACCTTTTTGCCTAAGCCTACATCTTGGATTTTGGAGCTCTTATTGTACGTTATTATAGAAAATAAAAAAGCACTACAGCTTTTAAATCTAATAAAGCTTAAAAATTAAGCTATCTCTTTTAACAATCTGCAGCACATAAACCAGAGCTCTTTAACTAAACTACATATTTTTACTTTAGGTAGGAACTGATCTTAATGTCCACATAAAACTGTTATCTTTTAGAAGCCTGTATCTTTTTGGCCTTTACTAACGCTGCTAATAAATTTTTGAGTTTTTCAATCAGAGATATAGTTTAAATTCCATTTTGGCCATAAAGAGAAATAATTATGTCCGTGTCCATTCTTCATTTGTTACAGTGGAAAAGAGTAGGGACGAATACTGACGAGAATAAAGAAGTTGTGTTTCCATTGCTATCTTTTCTGTGACTTCAGTCAAGGTTGTGGTTCAAGGCAATGTATTAAATGATGCTCACATTCATGCACATTTTCATTTCGTGTGTGTGTGTGTGGGAGAGAGAGAGAACTGGGAATCTGTTTTTTCATCCCTGTGTCCAATTTCAAGGTTGGGGTGTGTGTTCGGGGACACACGTGGAAAAAATGAATTAAAAAGCGTTTTGCTGTGCTTCGGTTGAGGTCAAAACTGTACCCTTAATATCAGTCACAGTTTTGTAGTGTCTTATACATCAAAATGTAATTCTGTTGATTAAATGCAACTTCAGACGCTTTCACATAGATGTAATTACCGATCTTCAACAGTTTGCCACAAGATTCTTCTGGAGCAACCTTGTGTTTTCATCATCAGATCACACAAAGGCATTCACATGGACTTCATCAAATTGATCCCTTTTTTTTTTTTTTTTTTTTAAACATTGTAATTAAACATTAGCTTTCTGACATTTTTTACTTATGACAAAAATACAAATAGAGCAACAGAAAGAGCAAAAACCTACATGTACTGTTTAATAGGATAATTTTACATGTCTTGCTTAAACTTACATAAGAAGATTGATACCACTTATCATATTTGCATGATAATAATAATAATAAGAGCACATTTCTGTGGCTCAACATGTGCGACCACATCTGTACAGAAAGCGCAGCCTGGCGATGGTAGCATTTGTCAAATAACTTTATCAGCAACAGACAGAGTTAACAGACCAAAAGTCAAACTTTGACAAATATGAGTTATTTATACAAACAGCAAACATCTTTCCTGCAGAATAAAGATTTATTTGTTGTCTCTTTGACTCGATTACGTGGTGATTAGAAGAAATGGCGCCGAGGAAACCTTACTCGGATGACACATTCAGCCCATGGCTGATGATCTGTTGAACGACAGTTGGCTTACCCTCGGGGGAGCACCTGTCTTTCAAAATGCATTGTAAGTGTAAGTGACATTATTGGGAAAATGCTGTCACCTTGTGCTTATGTACCGTATAAAGTTTGAAATGATATATTCACAGTAAACAAACTATTAGTGTGATGGGTGACATGTTTTGTCCGGTGATTATGCATAATTGTGTTTAATGATTTTTTTAGGCACACAAGCATGTCAGACAAGCCAAAGCATGTTTGTTTTCGTCTCCAGCCATCGCTCTTTGTGTTGTCTAGGTCACTTTGGAATATTCATAACCTCTTGTGTCATCAACACCCACGCAATTTTCAGAAAAACGTCTCACTCTTGACTCCGAGGCCGCGGATTGCCAATCCAGACCAGCGTGGCCATCAGGCATCCGCGATGGCATAATTATGGAGTATAAAACACATCGCAATGACACATCAGTCAGCGGAGATATGCAAAGACCTACTTGGTTTATCCTTACTCTTGTCATAATGGCCTGAAAAATGGAGGTTTGTTTGCTGCTGGATCATAATTATGTTTGGTATTTATGAGACCCATCAAGCCTTCAGTCTGGAGGAGCTGCGTTTGAAGGTGACTCAGACGCATCACATCTAACTGCGGACACAGTGAAGCAAGGCTCTCAGACAAGCTGTCTCCTCTCACCGAGCCTTTTAAATCATCATCACTCTATCCAGCTGTATGATGGTTCACATGATATATCACCTGTTAGAGCAGCAGCATGCACACCACCAGCAGGCAGTGACAATGAGTCTGGCAGCAAGCCTTTGGTTGTTTGTTGCTTCTGTTTCCTGTTATTAAGCTATTGATTCCATGCTGTTGAGTTAAGTGTCACTTAAACTGCCAGTTGAGTTTAAGGTGTTTTGGGGTTTTTTTTTTTGCCCTTGAAACTTGTTTCAGTGATGTGGCCAGTTGAATTTTTCATGGCTTCAGTCAGCTCGCAGCAGCTTGTTAAACACGGCTGTGATGCTGCTGCCCGTCCACACGTCATTCTGATAAAGCTCAAGCTGTCTGTACATTTACACAGTCTGAGTAAACACTCTATTGTTCATACTCATGAAACAGGATTTTTTTTGTGTTTGTGTAGTTTTGTCAATCAAAGATGCTGTTCTGATTGTAATAATAATGCACTCGCAGGCTTAATTGCTGACATAATGACACTGCTAGACAGGCACGATTCAAAGGGGAACTAGGTGGCTTTTTTTGTCTTTTGTTGATGGTGACAGTGGAGAGATGAAAGGAAATTAGGGTGAAAGAGGGCTGATGTGCACCAAAAGTTGGTGGAATTTCATGATCAGGACCTCTAAACTGCTAGGGCAGCAGACAGGACAAATTCAAACATAACCAAATATCTGCTACGTATGTCTTATAATTTATACTTTGTTTATCCTAAAACGTGGGAAATACATGTGTTACAACAGTCAAATCATGATAAACAACCTGCACCAAAATGGCTTAAATAAAATAGATTAGCTCAGTATAACTAAATACAATATGACAAGACAAAGTATTTTATTGTTTTACTCTTTTCTGTTAAAAAAAAAAAATGCTTCTTATCTGTCTGCAATTTAAAAACTTCCAAACAACAAAAGAAGTTGTTTTGGAGGCACGGCTCTGCTCATATGAAAGTTTAATAATGCACAACAATAACTGTGGACCACAGCTTCTTCTCCCAAAAGCACAAAAAAACCCTTTGCTGCAATAAAAAAAAAAAAAGGGCATTTTAACGGTAGTGTATCAGCAAATCCCATCTCATCCCATCTCATTCATTAGTGATCAGATTCTTTCAACAAGTATCGTCTCTGTAACCGAATTTAACACATTCTTCTCCATTATTATAAAAAATGCAAAAACAGATAAACAACAACCCCGGAATCCTTTTACTTTGTTGAACATATCATTATAATGCCGGCATCACCTCAAACAAATTCATGCTACCTCCGTGTGAGAACGGTTTGCTACAGTCTACTGCACTCAGCAGTTTTTTTTTTTTTTTGAAATTAAAGAGATATTAGTTTTTTTTTCTTTTTGCTCACTGTAATTATGTCATCAGTGTGAAAAACGGGCGAGTCGCAGACAAGAGAGGAAAAATATTAAACCACTTAATAAAACCAAACGGATTTTACTCACAGCAACAAAACATAGAACGCTGCAGACCTTATGCATTGAATCGAGATCAGGATTAAGCTGCTTATATGAACGTTTGACATTTCGACAATCAGTCGAATAAACCTTGTAGCAGAATCCTCGTCTCTGCTTGACTAAAAACTACAAAAAAAAAAAAGTACAGTTGCCGGCTTCTAACAGCGGGAAGAGAAATTATGATTTCACTAGTAACTGTGGGTCCCAGTAGTAACACTGAAGAACTGTGTGATGCCAATTATTATTATTTTTTGTTAAAAACAACAGATTATTAGTGTGAATTTAACCAGGTGCGACCACAGGAATGTCAGTCCATGTGCTTTTTCCCCCCCTCATGACTCTCCCTTTTGTCCTCTAACCTCTTTCCTTTGTTTCTTTCTTCACTCCTCTTTGTGTGACACGGCCACTTATTACAGTTAGAGGGCAGGTGTTTCTGGCCTCAGCTGGACATTATCCTGGCCCAGATTGTCCTTGGACCCCCGTGTCTGTCTTATGACCTCGACTGAGGCAGCCTCATATATCATCGGCTATTCTTAAAGCTACCCATACCATTGATTAATCCACTTTGGTCCGGTTTAGGGATGATCAAAGGCAACGCATCAAAGCATTTTATGGAAATAATGTCTCACTCATTAGCCATATGTTTGACAAGTACGCCCTCTTAGCATTGGGAACCTCTCTATAAATCATAAACACAGATATGACAAACGGAGATGATGAAATGATGAAATATATATTCTGACTGAGAATCACTGAGATTATATTATTGATGGATTACAGAGCAAGCTGTCATAAAGTAGCCCAGTCTTTAGTTGATGTATGACTGCCGAGAATATATTTTGGGTCATCTTTGCTGCCACCATATTTCTTCACAGAACATGTTGCAGTCATCATTATCAGTCTGACCTGCTCAGGGAATTTTTCTCCCCGTCCAAACACCCAGATGTCATCACATACAGCTTGTTATAACTGAAGCAATCTAAACAAATGATCTCACTGGCCACCTAAACATGTTTTCCTCCACATAATATGAAGCCGATACCCTCCCTTGCCCCTCCAAACCAGCCACCCACTCTCTGTCTCCTGTCTTCCTGGGCAATCTCCCCAGGCTGTGAGGACAAGACAGGACAGGAGAGGATAAATTACAGCCACAGAGCCCCGGCTCTCTCTCATGCTTTCATTTGCACCAGCAATTAATCAGCCATCACTGGAGAGCTCTTGCATGTCAGACTGAGGATTTTATTAGGGATGTCCTTTATGGGCCTTAATGAGACTTATGTCTTCCTTGAGTATTTCATTTGCTGCACATAGCATGGCTGCTTGTAACCTTGAGGTGAGGATTTTTTTTTTCTAAAACAGCAAAGCTTGGCAGGGCTTTGTTACTCACCTCTTGCTGATCTTGACTTGATTTACGCTTTCATCCGCTGCCTCCCTCACTATTACAAATCCTCTTGTCTTCCAGTTATCTAATTTTAGATACAATTAGGCCTGATTTGTTTTGTTTATTCTGACATCCTTCCTACTCGCTCCAGTTTTGAAATACGGCACTAAGTGCATCATTGAAAATGTGACAAATTGCCTTTCATTCCGTGATATGCAGGTAGCGAGTACAGCAGCTCGATAACTGCTCAAAGTTGATTAAAATAAAATGTCTGGGCTTCGCACTTTATTATTATTATTATCATCATCACATAAAACACAACTTCTCCAGAGAGATTTTGTGCATCTTGTCTGCGCTCTTCCCATTTGTTTGAAGTGGGCGGGGCTCTTGGAAAAAAAAAAAAAGGTGATGTCACACACTTTCATGTGCCAGTCAGGATTTAGCAAACTAAACATGAAGAGGGTATTTGGGTTGTTTCCTCACATTACTGGACCACTGAATAAAATCTCGTCCAACCGCACCCACACAGTCCTTATGATACAGATCAGCACAAGTTTTTAATTAACGAGTAACGACAAATAACTTTTTGTGATGCTTTTTTGGCAGTACGCAGCAGAGAGTTTGACAGGAAACAGAAGGGGGAAGAAACATGCAGGAACTGAGAGCTCTGCTGCTAAGGTGCTCTTAAAGCATGTGCTACCACGTTTTTAAAAATTTCAGCTGTGGCTATTTTGTTTCAGGGGCAAAAACATCAGATTTACAAATAAATAAATTCAGCGTGATCTCTGAAAAACTTTTAAACACTTACTGTGGGAGTATATAACCTCTTCCAGCCATCTGGATAAAAAATATTCCATCTGCTAAAGAATAACTGCAATTTATTTTCTGACTAAGGTAAAACTTTCAGCGAAATAAGGGACATTTACTGTAACAGGTTCCACTCTATAATTTCAACTTCCAAAGAGCCTAATAACCTCTACTAGGACAAGTAGACAGGACAGAGCTTGTGTTCAATATGTATCGTGCTACACTATCATACAGTAGGAGTGAATGACCTAGACATACACAGCACACACCCACACACATACAATAATGTGATAATCCGTGCATACTGATTGAATACATTAGTCTTATTATTGTGTTAATGTTCATATTGCTGTTGCAATTTGAAAATTAATATTCTTATTATTGTATAGTGTTCAGATATTTGGACAAATTATATTCTCTTGCTTGGACAATAATATTTCTTGAAGCACTGATGCTAATAATGTCACCTTGAATTAAATTTAAATTTCTTTTTTTCTGAAATTCCAGGTTCCCTCAGTCTATTTTTCTAAGCTACATATCCAGTTCTTTACTGTGGGGGCACTGGAGTCTGGGCTGGTTTGTGAAGGGGTTCAATTTTATTTATATAGCGTCAAATCACAACAAACAGTCGCCTCAAGGAGCTTTGTATTACGGGTAAAGGCCCTACAATAATACAGAGAAATCCCAACAGTCAAAACGACCCCCTATGAGCAAGCATTTGGTGACAGTGGGAAGGAAAAACTCCCTTTTAACAGGAAGAAACCTCCGGCAGAACCAGGCTCAGGGAGGGGCAGTCATCTGCCATGACCGGTTGGGGCTGAGGGGAGAGAGACAGGACAAAAGACGCACTGTGGAAGGTTCAGGATGACGCTCGGCTCTTGAGGAATGATAATCGGTTGGTTTAGGCAAGAGAAGTGAGTCAGAGGCACAGTAAGGCCAACGCCACTGACTAAGTTAACCTTTTCTTTTGTGCTCTTCTAATTTCAAGTGAAGGACAAATTCTATACGTTGTTTTATACACATAACCCACATTTTTCATATTTCTATATACAAATTCACATTTGCAAAAGAGTTAGTGGGGTTAGGTTAATGAAATCACCTATTGGTGTGAATGGTTGTCTGTCTGTCTGTGTTAGCCCTGCGACAGACTGGCGACCCGTCCAGGGTGTACTCTGAATCGTGCCCTATGGCAGATGGGAAATGCTCCAGCCCCTTCATGACCCTGATTGGATAAGGGGGAGAGAATGCATGGACAGATGTTGGTATTGGCATCGGTCTAAAAACTCCTATATCGGCCGGGCTCTATTCTGAACTACGTGACTATGACGTGTACAACGTGTTAACACTGTATCTTCCCACTCTGAAGTGCCAAAGATCACTTCACATCAGATTTACAGGTGGTATAATTTCGGTGGTATTCTACGGCTTTTATATCACCGCTAGTCTCGTCAGTATGTTTGTACAGTACACCCTTTAAGTTACAGTCCGCGCTGATTCACATCTGTGAGTGGTACGGCAAACCCTCTTTCATTGATACCGCAGAAGAGCATTGTGTCTAAAGTACAGCCTAACTCACTTACAACAAAATAGTTTAAATAAAAAAAACCTAATAATTAAAACTCCAATCTCAATGTATGTTTCAGACTGCGCGAGTTGGTTTGCGTGGCTGCTCCTTCTTGCTCGGTTACTCGCTGGAATATTTTTCCCTCTCTTCCTGCTCTTTTTTTTTTTTGACAAAGGCGCTGCATTAATAAGGCTTTTTTTTTTTTTATCCAGTAAAATTCATTCATATGTCGCCGGTCTGAGACTCTTAAAATGAAACAGTGGGAGTTGGAAATGCATGGTTTGGATTAGCAGCTGCTTAATAATATATAGAAGTAAAGATGTGAGCAACACAATGGGTTTAAGCAGTGGATTGCTTTCCTTTGTCTAGCTTATTCATATGAAGGCAATTTGACTCCACCGAGTGAAAAACTTCTATCGGGGAGATAATGAATACAAATTTGTGAAACGGCCATTACAGAAAAATAAGGCAAACAAAACATATAAAAAGACTTTCACCTTAAGAAAAGTGAGATTTTTTACATTTATTTACCTATGAGTGTGTGTGAGTGTGTGTGTGTGTGTGTGTGTGAGTAACAGACAGAAGAGTTTCTTTCTTTCATCCAGATGGTTATTAAAGACTCTTACCTTCAGAGCAGCAGTTGTTTAAAGTGTTGTTTGAAAGAGTATTTCAAAGATCACAGCAAAATAAGATGCCTATGCATGACTCATACTGTATGCACTGATAACACATTAGAAGCGCAAACTGGTGCTCGTGGCAATGTGGCTGAAGGACAGAGCTAGGACTGCCAGCGGAACAAATGAAATATCAGTTAAATCAGGCCTAACTTGCAAAATGGCCACTGCATACAGTACATCTATTTCCCAGAGAAAATGCAAGCGAGGGATTCTTTCCTCCTCGTTTCATTGTGCTTTTTGATTGGGAGGCTGACTGCACTGCTTTGTGTGTGTGTGTGCCTAAACAGACCCAGCTACAATCACGGTGAAAAATACTCGGAGTGGGCGTCACCCAGTTAACCCGTAACCACGGAGTCAGGCAGTAGGAGGATATGGAGGCCATCTGGAAGCATTTTTACAGTATGGTGTGGCAGTTTGCCCATGTGTGCTACAGGAAGGGTCGTATGACGGTCACGAAAGAGAGAGTCTCAGGAATTCTCCAAGGACGCTCACATGAATATTCTCAGTCCAATTTTCTGGGTCAGACCTGAGCTCAAGTGAAAGTACATGACCTGATCACATCTGTCACCAGGTTGTGCAGCGGAATTATCAAACTGTACGACCTTTAAAAACTTAAATAATATCTTAGCAATTCTTCAAGCAGCTTTTGCAGTGTGATGAGACCCTGTGACGATGGAGGGCGTTTAAAATTACAGGGCCTGATTGCCCTCCTTTTTTTTTTCTTTCCTCAGAAACGCCATATGTTAATAAGTAGGACATTTTACTGGGCTGCTAGAAAGTTTGGAAAGGGTTTGAGGAACTGAACTAAAACTGGGAACTGAATATCATTATTACATTAATAAAATATAAACAAGGCTGTCCATGATGTTAAAGCTTTCTAGTTCTCTGTTTTACTCCTATTTCAAAATTTTTTTCAACATTGTTTATTTTTATGACTTTTTTTTTGGTTTGTTTTTGGACTCTATTATCGAATATTCACAGTGATAGTAATAAGTAAGTCACTTATCTTACAGGCCCTGTAGAGCTTGTGGTCATAGCCTCTGATTGGTGGAGCTGGTATGGCCTGTAAATAGATTACTCAGGACAGCTTAGCATCTGCTAAGCATTTATTAAGTAATATTTTTCTTTATATATTTTCAGTCATTCTTCCTCTAAAAGACTTCCAGTGAGCAGGAAGTGATTTTGTTGTTAATACTGCAAAATCTATTATTTATGATAGTGCACAAAATATCTTTTAATATAAATGGCAGTCTATTTTTTTTTAATTTATGTACAATGCTGGAATTTAAAGAGCATTCCTAGCATCAGCATTGCCAGATTAGATGTAAGATTAGTACTGAAAATGAAAAAATAAATAAATAAAAAAATTCCAAGCAGAGCTTCCCTTTTCCATTACATGGATATTACAGGGGAAAACTAAAAATCAATTTTAAACAGGAAAAACACAATAATGAAAATGGAGACAGCACAACTCTATGGGGAAGTACAAAAAAACATTACTCCCACATGGTGAATTTATATCATCTTCCTCCGCAATCGCTTTGCATAATGCATCTTTGATAATGTTCCAATAAATAATAATATAACACAAGTGCTTTTACTTTTGACACTAAAGATACGCTTTGCTGATATTACTTCCAGACTTTAAAGTAAATGATCTAAATCCTCCAGACTTAATTTCTGAAACCAGTTTCAGTCCTCCTCTGATTGTAACTGCAAATGAAATGAGACGATGACGATGCCCTTGAGGCCAGGTGTGTACAGTAAATGCTTACCAGTCTATTCAGATGATATCAATTATAATACTGTATTGAAAAGGACATGATCTGGCACAAACACACGCTCACACAAATCTGTTTCTCGCTGCGTTCCCTGTTTGACAGCCAGGTGGTTCAGACTCCTGAGCGGAGCAGTTAATTAAGGTTACCCTTTTGGATCTTGTCGATGGCTAATTTGCAGATGAAAAAGACTCAAAAGTTTTTCTGGCTTCAGCAGCCTAAGCATTGTTTTCTGTCTTACCTAACGGCTCTGGCCTGTCAAGTCGAACACCACTGAACAGTGCATGCATCCCGGCATTCGAGAGGCACAGATAAAGTTTACTCTGAGAACTGCTGAAAATCAATACTGAACCTAGACAAGCTGTTTAATGTACTTTGATAATGTTTGACAGAGGCTTATCTAGCTTTCAGTTTGTGCGTGGTATGAGGGAAGTACCGGCCAAAGCTTTTCATTTCTCAAGCAATGTTGCAAATATTAGACAAAGTAGCTGAGCTTCGTTTTTAAGCAAAAATGTCAAACATTTCCTCTTCTTATGAATTGGAATTAGATGCTTTTCTTTGCTGAAAGTTAAACTGAATATACACTCTGTGGCCGCTATTAGGGTACACCTCGCTTGGGTCGGACCACCTTTTGCATTCAGAACCGCCTTAACTCTTCATGGCACAAATCCAGCAAGGTGCCGGAAACATTCCTCAGAGATTTTGGTCCATATTGACATGACAGGATCTCGCAGGTGCTGCAGATTCTGCTTCTGCACATCTGTGACAGGACTCTCCCTTTCCACCACATCCCAGAGGTGTTCTATTGGATTGAGATCTGGTGTCTGCGGAGGCCGTTTGAGTGCACTGAACTCATTGTCATGTTCAAGAAACCAGTTTGAGATTATGTGAGCTTTGTGACATGGCACATTATCCTGCTGGAAGTGGCCGTCATAAGATGGGTACACTGTGGTCAAAAAGGGATGGATATAATACTCAAGCGGGCTGTGGCATTTAAATGATGCTCAGTTGGTGGGAGGGGGCCCAAAGTGTGCCGAGAACACATCCCCCATACCCTCAGACCATCACCACCCACCTGAACTGTTGATACAAGGCGGGCTGGATCCAGGCTTTCATGTCGTTTATGCCAAATCGCTGCTGCTGTCATATCATAATTCGAGCTTAATCAGAACAGGCAATGTTTTTCAATCCTGGTGAGCCTGAGCGAATAGTAGCCTCCTGTTCTTAGATGACAGCAGTGACACCTGCTGTGCTTGTCTGCTGCTTCAAGGTTCAGTGTGCTGTGTGTCCAGAGATGCTCTTCTGCATATCTTGGTTGTAGCAAGTGGTTGTTCGAGCTACTGTTGCTGCCTTGTGATTGGATGGTTAGGTATTTCCACTAAAGAGCAGCTGAACAGGTGTATCTAATAAAGGCAGGTGAGTATAGGTTTACTTTTGGACTGTTTGAAGATTAGAACAAGCATCCCCACAGATCACATGATGTACGCTTTGATCGCCTCCAGCATTTAAAAGAAAAAAAATTAAGATCTATTAGATGGTTTATAACAGACTGTTATATAGTTTTCAATGTTTTTGATTTATATATTACTGCTACTTCTCAAAAATAATGCTATTATTGTAACTGATATGGATATATTAGCATGTTTTGATGAAATTGTTTTTGAAGAATATAATATAGTTACAGATGGGGATTTAAGATGATGCATCTTCTCAGATAGAAAACAGCTGACATTCTCTACATGAGTCTGAAAGCACAGAATATTATAGAACCATATTTTGTCAGCCTTTTATATTGCACCGTAGAATAGGAGAATAACTTTCGGAAGATTTTTATTTCCCCACATAGGTCTTGCATTCTCTGATATTCATTGTTATGAATCACTTAAAGAATACCCTCACACCTGAAGATTCTTCCTGGATGCCATTCTGCAGCCACTTTATTTCATAATTAATTATCTGTGGAGCAGTGCCGCATTTCTGCCGCCTGCGTCTGCAGGAAATGAATCACAAAAATGTAAATACTTATATTAAAGTCTGGATATGTTCAAAGTTTGTTGGGAGTGGTGGGGTGGGGTGGGGGGGGGGTGGGGGGTTGAAGCAGCTGAAAATCAAGTGATCACTTTGACTTAGCAGCACTGTGAGCTTTTTCGCCCGTCTTGAAGAAGTCTGGGAGAAAATGAGGTGCAACCTTTTTTGCATTTTAAACAAATTAATTTGTAGTTTGAGGTGTGACAGCGGTAAGAAGCACTAGTGGAGGAGCAGAATAATCAAATGACTCCCTCTGCAGGATTTAATAAACCAGAAAGTGCTAATTTCACCTTTGATTGCGTGTGGTATTTAATGCCTAAAGAAAGCATATCTAACTTCTCATCATGTGCCCAGCGTTCCAACCGCTTTGTGCCGCATGCATTATACCGAGCGGTGCCCTTGGCAGCGGAGTACAAAGATCGACTGAGGAGGAGAACGTGGTGACCGATCATGTGTAGACATTGATCTTTAATAAATAAAGGCAGGAAATTTCTGCTAATATTTATCTTGTAAATACAGAAAAGACCAAAGCTTGTAAATGTTTAATGCTAAGTGATAAACCGGATGGGGGGAATATTGATATTCCACTCACAAAGTACACCTGTGGAGCCTCAATTATTGCCTGTAGCTTGTACTGGGGGGGGGGGGGGGGACACCCTTCATACTCTTCAGGCTCCAAGGTGCCATCTTAAATGGAAATATTAATTATTATATGACAAAGCAGCAAATCCTCACAAACTGGAAGCGGCTGTTTTTGCTCGAAAAAATGTCTAAAAAGACTGATGGAAATTAATTATATGTTATTCCCCTAATCATTACAGCTCTCCTTTCAACTCTGCCATTCCCATTAAGTTCAGCAGCTGATAGTCCCACTGCTACACTGATCATTAAACACACAGAACAGAGCTGCATTAAGCACACAAGCCTACACAGAGAATTTATTTACATGATGAAGATTTTTATATTCACAGCTCAAAAACTGTTTATGCCATCACTCAGCTTGTAAAAGGAATTTACATCCTAACTAACAGAGGCATTCATATAAAACTGAACCTCGCGGTGCCTTACAAGATTCAGGGGGCAAATAAAGGAGGCAGACTGAGTGACTTTTCAGCACAGCCACCCACCAGCTGCCGGAACATAAATAGCAATGTATCATTATGGCTGCGCTGAGGGAAAACACCCTGTGTTTTAGTTCTTTGCGGAGGTCATGTGGCAGTCGGTGGGTTTGTTCATGCAGCTCTCGCTTAGAAAAACAGTCTAAATTAGGCCTTTATGATGCAGCCACGTAGGTCCTCTGAAGCTTATGATGGCAGTTATGGAGATTTTTGTTTTTACTTATTCTCTTCTTACTTTAAGGGGAGCAGAGTTTTCAGGGACATTGATTGCACTGACACCGGGAGCTGATGGAAGTGACCCTGAAATAAATTAGATTTGTCTACTTCTTATTTATGTCCCATAAATATCACTCTGGAGATATTTCTTCTTTTTTTTTGTTGTCTAAATGAGGTGATGGAAAGAAAAAAAAAAAAGATCAATGAATCTTTCTGTTTTGTTGCACACACTCTGCTGCAGGTTTGTCTGGAATGAGCTCTGTGGCAGATGACTCGGTGGTGTGCCCCCCCACATGATGCAATACGCCGCAAGTCCATATTTCTTTGAACTTGGGCTTTCATGGTAGTCTACCAAAGATTTCTTTTTTGTTATTGTTTTGCTGCCTTTCGTTTGTTCTGAAATTTATCATTCATTACAAATAAAGATAAGAGTCGTAAAAGTATTATTTTTGCCAGAGTCTTGCTGTAACTTTTCTGCTTAGGATCTATATTAGATTTGATTCTCAGATAGGATTGAGTTCCAAGAGTTGCAGTGCAATGCAGAGAATTGTCTAAACCATGTGGTATATTTTTCGTTATCTTGATTTCTCTGCTTTAATCTTACCGTCTAGGCAGCAAAGAATTGAAGGCTAATGATGAAATTTGACAGTGCAGAGAGAGGAGATTGCCGGTATGGTGGTTAGGGGATAACAAGTTGTTTTGCTTGTTGAATCAGAAACTCCACCACATGTGAATGAATGTGTGAAATGACTGATTTCATTTTTAAGAATCGCTCTTATTCACTTCATCACGTCTCGAGCGCCATTGATCATCAGCAGGTCCGTTTTTCTTACAGCATTTTTTTTTTTTTTTTTTTTTGGCTCGTGTATTTTTGACATAGAAATATTTGGCTGTCATGCTCACTGACAGTGCTGATGAATTCTTGGAATGACTTCCATAAAGTGGCCTGTTTTCCCCAAGTGAGAGCAACTGTTAAATATGCATGGCTGAAAAATAAATGAAGCAGCCTTCTAAGGAAATGTTGATACTCGAGAGGGACTTCTGTATGATTTACAAGTCTGTTTTATTTGGTAGTTTCAATTTTAACGAATGAAACGTGGAGATTGGGATTCGTGGGGATTCTCTGCGTGTGTAACTTTCACAAAATGGAAGAAGCTGCTTCTGTCGATCAGGCCACTTTTATCTCGGCTCGCACTGCATGCGTTCAAGTATAAATGTATTTTTTTGATGACACCGTATGAGGTGGTTGGAGGTGACAAGATGTAGGCAGTCATTTGTCTGTGATTTCTTGCCAGGATGAGTTATAAGTGATTTTCTCTTTACCCCTTTGATTTTTTTTTTTTTTTTTTAAGTAGGTTGCATTTAATGACTCGTCGGTTCCTTCTGAGCAGTTCTTCAAATCTTCCTGTTTGCTATCTTTGCCCATACTGACCCATCCTGCAATGTGCAGATCCATATCGTGTGTTTCATCTCTCTGATGTGTTATGTTTAAAGCAATATCAGCTCCACCGTTCAGCTGCTCCGAACACTTTCGAGATTTTCCAGTGGGCTGAACGCTCGCCCAATTCCGCACTGATCCAGGTTCAGTTTCTGGCAGTAGTGTTTGTCTGATTACTGGTGTGATCCAAGCAGTGCAATTGTCGGTGCTAGTGGATGGGAGGTTTTTAAATAGACCCTGATTAGAAAGGTTCATCTACGCAAATTACATAATAAATAATTAATTTCCAACTAAAATGAAAGAACTCTTACAGTGACCAAAGGACCGTCAGACCCGCTCCTACAGAAACAGAAGATAATTAGACGTGTTATAAAATTAGAGATGAACTGATCCCAATACGGAGACAACATCAACGCTGATGGCAGCATAATGTGCCTGTAGTGAGCAGGCACAGTGAAAAAGAGCAGCGGCGCAGGTCATTTTGATGCACTTTGCAGTTCTCACTTTCCATCAAGTGTTAAAAAACAAGATTTTTGGAAACCGTAAGCAGCACGCTTTGAGCCATCACAAAGTTGAGACGTTCGGTGTAATTAAACCGAGTTTCACTGAGTGCAACATCTCAGTTTGAATACTCATATTCGGATACCCGCAAATGACAGACATTCATCCTCAACAGTGCTTTGGTTTTGAGCTGTCTTAGCACGCTAACATGTAGTGACTGCAGCTGCTAAATGTCAGCAAATCAACACTGTTACTGTGACCACGCATACATTAGCATTTAGCAGTACGTACTGTACAGCCATGCTAATGTTGCGTGAGGCTGCAGACCCTTGGTCTTGTTCATCAGTAATGACCCAGAAGTAATTCCCTCTGTTCGTTAAAGAGTCAGAAACATAATGAAGGGTAGCCTGAACATCTGCATGTGTGAGGCCTTACCAGTGAAGCTCCTCATTTGTAGTTGAGGGGATGCGGTTGGTAACTTCCTGTCTGTCACTGGAGGCGCATAGCTGTCAAACCAAGAGTGGAGAAGCAATAAGGGCCGCATTAAAGGAAAGCCTATCATCTCACCTGGGTAAAAAATGGTGGTAATGTTGAACATATTGTTGACAACATCCGGTTTTATAAGAATTTTACAGGCGCTGCACAAAAGCACCTGAGATTTGACGAGGCCTGCACAACTTCTTTTGTTTTTACACTTGAACGTCCCTTTGTTTGCGTTCATTAAGCGCTATATGGATTCTCCACTTTCAAAGGACCACCACCCCGACCCTCTCATGTCTCAACAATCCCAGTGGCTTAAGTGTTGTTGATAAGACAAAGTATCGCAAACTTTTCTACAAAGCTTTTCATTCACACTTGCAGCTGCGGTTCACAGCTGTCAGAGATTTAAACATAGTTCAGCCATAGTTTTTGACATCTTTAATACTGACAAGAGCTACAGATCAATTCTCACTCACTTCACACCTCGCCCATCACGCTGAGCATCACGCTGAGCATCTTCTATCATTTCAAATGATAACCTTAAAAGCATTCACAGGTTTCATATAAATTCTCTAAAAGGAATATTTTTTGTTGTTGTTGTTTTTATGTTGTTTTTTTTTCCTTAAGTGAATTCTGAGAGATGCATTCCAGTTAAATATGATCTTAAAATCAAAGTGTCCACATTATAATTCACACAAGGCTAGATCTAATTTCTCTTTGGACCCAAAAATATGAGAATATCTCATAATAGCAACTCAAACTATTATTAATTCAAATGATGTTTGTTTTTTTTATTAGTGTCTTCTGTGTGGAGTTTGCATGTTCTCCCCGTGTCTGTGTGGGTTTTCTCCGGGTTCTCCGGTTTCCTCCCACAGTCCAAAGACGTGCAGTCACTGGGGTTAGGTTAATTGGTGATTCTAAATTGCCCACAGCTGTGAATGTGAGTGTGAATGGTTGTCTGTCTCTCTGCGTTAGCCCTGCGACAGGCTGGTGACCTGTACAGGGCGTACCCTGCCACTCGCCTTATGACATCTGGGATTGGCTGGACAAAATATGGCTCAGACAAAATATTTATGACTGTAAATTAGTGGCACAGTACATATATTCACTCTAGGTATTAGACTTATAACCTTTTGCTTACAGCAGGCCTCCATCGCCATTATATGTGTAATGTGAAAATTGTTTTTCTTAAAGGTTAATTGCTTTGCCCATAAATGATGTATTTTAAGTTCAAACGTCCTGTTTTTTTTCCTGTTAAACACGTCAAAACTCAAGCATATTCAGTTTAGTGCTGAAAATAGGGAAATGGGGAAACTCATTTAGCTTTTTGATTAAATGGTTAGTATAATATTTTTTCCTATCAATTCTCCAGTGAAAGCAGCCATTGATCCTTCAGTGTTGCCCATTTTGAGGATGGTGCCATTGACATTAAATGAAACATATCATTTCCCCCCTCAAAGATATTCATAGTGTGCTCTATATAGTGTGGTGCCCTCAAAACCCCTTTTAAAAAGGTGATGTCCCAGCCCTGTGCACGCACTTTTCCAATAATCTTGCAGTGTGTCACAACATGACTTTTCACCTGTCAGTGATCGTTCAAAAATCTCGATTTAGAGTTCACTAGAGTAAATTATTGAAGTTCTACATGGCGTTCTACACAAATCATCATTTGGTTCGTGATGGTGTGTGTGTGTGTGTGTGTGTGTGTGTGCGTGTGTTGAAGATTATGCTCAGATGGAGCCAGTAGGACCACATCATCACTAAGAAGCAGAGAAGCAATTTTGAGGTTCCAAGATATCCGTGAATATCACGAATGAGGCAATAGTCACTGAAAATGTGCTTGACTTTGTGCCCAGAAGAACCACTCTGCCCCGGTACCCCAGCCTGGAGTATCCTTTAGTGCCACTTTGTCAAAACTGCTGGCGTGGGTCTTTATGCTCATGGTGTCCTTTGGTGTCTGTGACCTTATGTCATCACTACAGGGAGACAGAGCAAATGAGCAAAAAACAAAAAAGCAGGATGGAAACAAAGAAAAAAATTGAAATCACAGGGTTCCCTACAGAACATGAACCATGCTCTCCTGGCTGGCAGTCCTGCAACTTAAACTGCCGCCACCCCTCCACTTCCCTAATATGAGCTTTGTCAGTCTTTAAAACGGGTCCCTTACCTGGAAGCGGCCGATACAGCCAGAGCATCATCGCCAAAGGGCTCCTTGTGCATACTGAGATGAAGGTGGCATCTGATAAAACAATTTGACGCCCCATGATGAGAATGCATTGGACACCCTGTTCTCTTGCCTGTATCGGTTCCTAACTTTGCCTCCTCTGGTTTCACAGAGTACATATGAACTGGAGTGCAACACTTTCTCTGCAGCCTCGGTAGGTAAAGCGCTCGAGCGCTGTTCCAAGGCCAGATGTGACTCCGCATGGCCTCTTCGCTCGCTGCCTCTTTTCCGGAACCTCAGAATAAACTCGATAGCTCGCACCCCGTCGTCTCCTGTTTTGCAGATGGGGTAATGCAGTTTTTGAAAATATCGTAACGACTAAGGCACGAGACAAATCTTGTATTTATACATATTTTTTGAGCCACGGGGTGCTTTTGTGTTGGCGGTGCATGTTTGTTTCAATAAGTGGATTTAGGAGTGAAAGATCTTACACATGGAAAAAAAAAAAAAAAAAAAAAACCTCTACAATATGGTATGAAGTGTTTCGGAGCTCACGCTGTGACAGACTTTGGCAAAATGTGTTATCATTCATTTACACATGAAGAGTGTGAAATAAAGTATCGCCATATGAAAATGTTGTCATGCGACGGTAATATGGAAAGATTATAAAAATAATATTAACATATTGTCCGGCTCTACATTAAAATGTGTTTTCTGTCTCACTGCGCCCATTTATCTTATTGATTGTGGGATAATGTTTTCTTTTTATTTCCGGCAGTATGTGACAGTAGTTGATGCTGGCGAAAATGGGCCCGTCTGTGGCTTTCAGCACGCCTCACCCTGAATCATCTCATCTGATATTCTCCCTATTTCTTTCCCCCTGGATTATGAATAAAATAATCATTGTTTGCTCAATGAAATTTCTACCCCACTTCCCTCTGCTGATGATTATCTTGTTTAAAGTATATCAGCTGGAAAATATACTGTGTAATTTGAATGGCAATGATTCCACCAAATGTGTTTGGGGAGAAACATAATATTGTGAGCTCTTATTGCTTTTTTATCTTTAGAAATGCCTTAGCAGTTTCCATTCAGAGACTCAAGATTGTATGAAATGTGCAATTAGGCAATGCTTGCACCTGTGAATATGACCTTTATAGTGTGAGAATAGACTTTGACAGTGTGTGCATGTCTGATCATTGTTTCCCGATAAACAAATGCATGTGCATGAGAGCGTGTGTGGATTTCGCGAGTGTTTGTGTGCGCGCGCAGCTCTGGATGTCGTGTGGGAGAATCCTGCTTAGCCTTGGTCTGCTTCAGTATTGACCTAAAGCTGTCTTTGGTCTGTCAGAGGCTTTAATGAAGATGGCCGAGTGAGGGTCAGTCACCCCTCACTTCAGAGCTTACAAAAGCTTTTGCCGGCCATTATGTTCCTCAAGGGCTCTATTTTGTAAACACATATTACTCAGCTTGTGTGTGTGTGTCTGGGAGGGGGAGGGCTTTCATTTAGGTGGGCGGCCAGGTCATCAGATGTGTGTGTGTGCGTGTATGGAATCATTGCACGGTTTCAGACTTTCCTGCTGATGCTTAGCCATCTGGCTCTTACGCAGGACTGAAGTACTGAACTCTTTTCTGACAGCTTTCTACAGTTTTTCAGATATGTTTTATGTAGGAGAAAAAGAAACCGCGTCTCTGCTAACGCTCTCCAACTGTAAGTGCAATTTTTTTTTTTCCTCCTTTGAGCTCGGCGCCCATTAACAATGAGATGCTAAAATGCTCAGCAAAATTGTCCAGCAAGACCAACGTTCCCATCAGCAATGTTTTCACTGATATTTCCCCTACAGGACAATTAAGCAATCTTTATAGTCAATGCGCTAACTTTTTTTTTTTTTTTTTATATCAGTGGTGCAAAGATAAGCCTCGTAAATAAATTGCTGCGTCTACAGTTGGAGCTGAAATGAATAATCTGTCCCTGGTTCTGCTGGCTTGAATTTTCAGAGTGAGTTAGACAGATGGTTATAGCCAGGATTTCAAAGTGATGGAGTAAAACTAATGTTGCTTGCCTTCGCCAACTCTAATTCTTTCATCCCAGTGAGTTGCACTTAACGAAAGCAGCCCCTTGTTGCCTAAATGAAAGTGCACAACAAAGCGAATCTGCTGACTGTCACTACTCAGCACATCAGCCTGCTTGGGTGCCATACTGAGCAGAGCAAAGTGAAGCAGCTTTCTGCACTCGACTGCTTCTTCCTTCAGGCTGGTGCGGCCCAGAGTCCTGAGAGGTAAATGGATGAATGGAGGCTTTATGGAGATGAGGAAGTGTAATGGTACTCTCTTCTCAATCCCGGTGGCTGGAACAGTAGCTCTCTGTGTCTTTTATCAGAGACATGAAAGGAGGACAATAAGCCTCTCTGCTATCAACAATATGGTGTCATTTGAAGCAGATTATCCCTCTGTTGAAGTAGAAGAAAATAAAAGACTAGGAGACAATGGATGGAGTTATGAGCCAAGGTTTCTCCTCCCATGAGGAAATCCTCCATTCTGCTTTGTCTTATTTCAAAAAATCTAATCTGCCAAAGTGCCCACTCATTGTCATGTGAGGAAACATTTTCACACTTATATGAATGCCAAATGTAAAGTTTTCTAGACTCAAAGCGTCTTAAAGCATGAATGAGTCTAAATGATTTTCCGGTATCTACTTAATGTTAGACATGTGCCCACTCTTTCTTTTCATGCAGGCGTAACTTTGGTGCTTAGAATCTGACAATGGGAAGAGAGAGGGCAGAAAAACTCATAAATTACTGAAAAGATTTCCCATTTGAAGAAGAAACAGAAAAATGCTTGTAATTAATGTTTATGCCTCATGCCATTATTTAATCATTAAAGGTCCACTTTAGCATTTTAGTTCTTCTTTATATGTGGCATTTCATCATTTCAAATAACCTTGTTTAGCATTATAAACATTACAGCTACGGATATAGCAGTAGTTTTTTTTCTAGGAAAAAATGTAAGCAAAAGGAGCAACACAGGAAAAAAAAAAACTTTACCATGCCACGCAAAGTTCAGGCACTTAAAACTTTTAGATTCTTATGCATCTTGCAGTACCATAGGTGAAGCATCTGATCAGCCCCAGATTCATTCTCCGGGAAGACCACAACGCAACACATACAGTTAGAGTCACGTAGAAGTATCTGCAGCCTCTAGGAGTCCTGCAACAGGTGGTCTTGGGCCCCGCAGAGCCCTGATCTCAACATTGCTGAGTCAGTGTGTGAATATATGAAGAGACAGAAGACACTGAGATGGCCTAAACCCACAAAAGAACTGTCATAGCTTCTTCTGGATGTTTGGAAAAACCTGCCTGCCAGTGTCAATTATTTTGAAAAGCTGTGTGCAGGTGTAACGAGGACAATTGTGACTGGTTTAAAGGCGGTTGGCAGTCACAAGTATCTCTGTACTGCCAAAGGGGCGCCTAAATCCAGACTTCATTTTTATTTCCTGCCAGAGGTTTGTGCACTGAGAACCCATTTCATTTGCATGAATGAGAGGGTCGCATATTCCCGCCCTGTTGTCTGTCTGAACGCGGTGGTCTTCGTTCTTTTGAGCAGGACAGCAACAATTATTTTTACTCATAACATGCCAATTATTTTTCCAAGTAATAGAAAAAATAATTTCTTCTTCATTGTAAAAAAAAAAAAAAAAAAAAAAAAAAATAATAGCAACAGTTATAATTTCCTGAAGCCCGTGTAATGTCTTCAGAGTGATAGTTCTGCTCCACCGACAGCTCCGAACACAAAGCGGCCGAATTTACTAAAATATAAGAAAAAGTAAATTAATAAAAACTGGAACCTGAGGATTTTCGGCATATTGGCTCAAAAAAAGTTGTTTAACAGTTTAATGAAAAAATCATAGCCAACTGCAATTTAAATACTTAACAAATATATACGTGTTTAATTAGACCATGAGCATCAAATGCAAGAAAGGTCCAAAGGCAGTTTACATCCTTTGGGGTCAAATTTAAAGTTCATGTCATGCTGTGCTGTGTGGCAGACGGATGCGGACCCCAATATGCAGGACACACAGGCAAATGAGGATGCATGGTGATTTATTACAAAATAAAAAACAAACAGAACTTAAACGAGGCAGAACTAAACAGAAACCGGCAGGGAGACACACAGCAAGGAGAGCAGCGACAACAAGCACAGAAAACACAGGACTTAAATACACAAAAGGATAATGAGGGAACAGAGAACAGCTGGAAACACAGGTGATGCAAATTACTAAGACGAGACCAGGGGAAGCAAAAC
>JAVDPK010001748.1:507508-543092 GCA_034780415.1 Cichlasoma orientale | reverse complement strand
AGGAAATCACAATCAAACGGTGAAACAAAATATAACCAAAACACAAACACTGGGCCACCGGCCCAGGATCATGACAGTTCACCCATCTGTCATCCTTTGTCCCTAATATCGGCCGTAGAGAGCCTGTTACGACCTCCTCCATCACTGCTTTGAACAAGCTGCAGGCTTTATGAGGCGATGCTCCTTCATTGTCCAAAGTGAGACTAAATGCTGTAGTTGAGTCCCAGTTTAGCAGTTTGACACTTTAAACCATTCGTTGCCCGGCTGCACGCTATCTAGATTGAAATATCTCTCAGCTACT
Organism: Cichlasoma orientale; assembly: GCA_034780415.1. Lineage (NCBI taxonomy): Eukaryota > Metazoa > Chordata > Actinopteri > Cichliformes > Cichlidae > Cichlasoma > Cichlasoma orientale. The sequence goes on along the minus strand of JAVDPK010001748.1, from coordinate 542,791 downwards.
GTACACAATATAAATAGCGGGAGGGCAGTTATTGTTATCTTTCTGCCCTGCTGAACTATCATTCCCTTGCATATTGGTTTTGTTCGATTGCGGTATCGCATCAGTCTGTTGTCCTTGTTCTTTTCTCATGTCATAGATCCACAATATTTATCCTCGCTTTGGGATGGGGTTTTCAACAGTGGCAGTCTAAAATTGTACTTGTGTCTGATTCTCTTAAAGTTAGTTAAAGTGAGGAAGTATGAAGTTGTAATATGTGTCTTATATTAACTGTTTCAGAGGGCGCCGGGTCTCCGGGAGCCCCGAACAGAACATCGCAGTTAAATAAAATGCACCAAAATTGCCGTCTTAAATTTGAATTTAGCCCGGGTGTGATGAAATGATGACAGCGACTGTAATCAAAGGTACTAGCTCCGTGCCGTCATGGGGGTATGCGCGTGAGGAACGAGAGTTTCTGTGCGTGGAAACTTGTGACAAAGAGAGAGAGAGGCAGAAAAAGAGATGAAGACAGCAGAGAACAAATTATTGGGATCAAGCCAGATGCTTCAGGTCTCCATAGAAACTCCCCACACTTCACACTCTTCTCTATTTTCCTTCAATTTCTTTATTTATTTTGTTGTCAGCAGTTCCAGAATAACTTAATTAAAGCCAAGGCAGGCTAGCATGCTGTGTGAGATGACAGGAGGCCTGAGATGATTTGTGATGGATTACTGCATTTTATCTTCCCTTTATTTACCCAGTTGAAATGCACTGAAGCTTGCTATAATGCCAAATGAATGTGTGATAAACAGTGTTTTTGTGTTTGCTCAAAGTGATTTAACAAACAAGTCTTTGCAAATATGCATGAGACATTTTTTCCCCCCCTTTACTTTATACATGATCCATGTTTTTGTTTTGAACTGGTGTCCTACTGTCTGCGCAGATAAAAGTGGTGGCAGCAGCGGTGGGTACCTGTAAAAAGCCCTGATGCAGAGCTCCTTTGATAAACACAGCTCTTAATTGGACATCATGGGGGGAGTAAAAACACATCATCTTCACGTGAACTTGTTAACTAGCAAAGTTTGCTTTCTGTTTATTTTCTGTTTATGTAACATCATCCCAGTAGTGCCAGTACAAGGTCAAAGAGATTTCTGGTTGCACAAATTAGCATCAGTGATAAATTCAAAGTTGAGCAAGATTTAATGCTTGAGGGGTTTTTAAACAGTTACAAAAAATGCAGTATATGTCTTAAACCTTCAAGGTTAGGTCCTCCAGGCAGAAAATATTATTTTCCCTCCTACACATCCGTCTGAACTCCAAAATATAGACCTAGTTTCAGTCTGTCTTCATAAAAAACTTTAACTCTGGCTGATATCAAATACCGACTGAGCTGTCGCACGCTGTCAATCAACGTACTGTATCAAGCGCTCTGTCAGTCGGTGCCGAGAAGTGTTATTTTGCTATTTCAGGGCTAAACTATTGAACGCGTCTTAGATTTTTTTTCCGCAATTGAAGCTTCAAAATGAAGTACAGAGTGGATGCACTCTAGTCGCCTCAAGTTTCCTCTTATTCTGTGTTTGTCGCCTGAAATCAGAATAACACTCCCACCGCTGGGTCGAGCTGAGCTGCTTTCCTTTAAAGGCTGCTGAGCTCTGTGGCAGTCGGAGTTAAATTCTGCGGGGTTGGAGTTCAATGATCTGAACCTTTGAGGAGTGCTAGGATGGTTAACTGGGGTGGACGTTTGTTCTAAAACGTTGTTTTTTTTTTTTCTTTCTCTCTTTCTTTAGTAATGCAGTATACAGAGCTGCCACTACGTCTGAATTGCACTTGAGACAGTGTAACTGGGCTTTTGCTTTGTGGTTTTCTCTTCCTACTAATGGACTGTCCTCAGCCAGGGGTGCTATCCATCACATGCACTACCTGAAGTCTGGGGCCTCTATAAAGATTGGGACTGTTAAGAGAAGATGGATGGCCCTTGTCGCTGCCAAGCATCATCCCCAAATGCCTAAATTAAATCTAGAAAATCTCATGGGGAGGTTAGATTAGCCTAGTAATAGCAGACGTGAGGCAGGACTTTCCTTGCCCCTGTTATCATTACAGTGGCACATCTTTAGACATTTATGAAAACTGTGAACATTAGCCTTGAGAGTCATTTTAAAGTTAGGTGAAGAGCACTTTATAGATATGAGATAATCTCACCTTGGTTAAATTCCCAGTGAGTGCTGTGCCATAAGACAGGCAGAGAGAGGCAGGGAGTGGACTGGCTAACTGGAGCTTTCCTTATTCCCTTCCCGTGCTTCTGTCTCTCTTTTGCCTCTGGGAATTAGTCAAAGAGTGAAACAATCATTAAAGAAGTCCATATTAGATTGACCTTTGTTTCTCAGCTTACACCTCTTTTGGTCTTTTAAAAGGTTTGTTGGTCGTGTGGCCTTTTAAAGCCAGTGGTTATGGATTTGTTTCCTCTCATTGAGGTGGTTGACTGGAGTAGCGTGGTTTTCATTCGCCGTTGGAAGCCCTTTTTAAAAAAACAAGCACACCCAATTTCATAGACGCAAAGTCTCCTCCGCTTTGGAGCGCTGTTTTAGAGAAGCCGAAGTACAGAACTGTGGTGCGGTCTATCTGTCCATATTAAGCGATCGTGAGGGCACGTGTGCTTCTTTTAGGTAGAGATGCTTTTAGGTATATTCAGTTCAAATTCCAAGTCTTTATGAGCAAATTGCAAATCTTTGAATGGCGACTATAACAGGACTCAAACTGGCGCATATAAAGTAACCCAACAAACCTTTTCTACATTATCTGAATGGCTAAAAAAATGTTGGATTCTCATATATTCATGGCTGGAGTTTCAAATACTGACATCACTGTATGTGCAAGTAACTCTACTTTGTACTTTTGGCTCCGAACAATGTCAGAGAGAGCTCATATCCTTAACTTGGTAATCTCAGGCACATAGCTCTGGCTGTGAGCACAGCAGTCCCACCGACCTGCTGTTCAAACGTGCTGTTTGCAGTGGGGAGCCAATCATAGAAAAGCTGGCTTACAGGGAAGGGGAAGGGAGCTAAAACAGTTTGCTTCAGAGAGTGGGTAAACTGAAGTGTTGCACCAGCGCCCAGTATAATATAAATAGGGATTATTTTGAACTGTGACTCATTCAAAGCTACTCTAGTAAAGTCCAAGAATAAAAATATTGAGCTGGAAATGAGCATAATAGGTCTCCTTTACATTTTATTGAATTATAGTTACGGTCTAATTTAGTTCTGCTTCACCACTCAGGGTCGTGGGCGGGCTGGAGCCTTTCCCAGCTGTCACTGGGGGGGAGAGCGAGGGGGGGTACACCCTGGGTAGGGCAACAGTGCTAACCACTGCACTGGATAAATTGGAAAACACAGAGGTCACAGTTTACTGATGGTGATTAGTAGGAATTGCAGGTCAAAGACACACAAGTGATGAATTAAAGGTGCGTTATGTGGCATATTGTTTTTGGCTGCTGTTTCACAATAGCACACAGTCCGGATTCTACCCGGCGTCAGCTTTTTTTTTTTTAGCCGACACCAGGTACTTGTTTGTTTTTTTTAGCCCGACTTGTTGTAAACTGTAACACACAGACATCAGAGCGACCGAGGTTTGTTTCTACCAAGTTACACAATCTCGACTTTTAAGGGGACCAGGCCTGCAGTTTTCTGTATCAGTTGACACGTCTGGTCAGTGTAGGGCTTGTTGTAAGTGGTGTGTAAGGAAGCACAGATGCTGCAAAAGGTGGCAGGATAAAAACAGACTCCTGGAAGCCGACTATCCCATTGGCCGTGCTCTTGCCAAGAGCGTCAACCCACAGTGGATTTACTTTTTTTTTATTTGTTGCCTGCCCGTCCTTCAACATGATTGACGAGAGGTCAGAATTATATTAAAATATGCTCTTTTTGGCTCACTTATCTGTGACCTCAGTAAACACTTTCCTGATGAATTCACGGTCTCGGTCACTAGTTTTGAGTCCTTTTTATTAAAAAAAAAAACATAATCATATTAGTTTTTTAATTACGTTTCCAATCAGTCAGAAAGGACAACAAAGCACAGTGCCTTTTGACTGACACGTGAGTGTGCAGTGTCCTTTGGATTCTCAGTCTGATCCACTCATGTCCAGTTTCAAAACACCAGGCTGGCAACAGAGGAAATGCTCAGCTCAAGGCTGCACAATTGGACATTTGCACGGTGGCAACATTCCCTCTTTTATATTTATGATCATAGCTGTTATTTCATCGTATCGGTAACTCAATAAACGTTAAAAAGCAGTGTAGCTGTTGCAGGGTGTTGCACATAATATGGCTCTATTGTTGCGCTGGTGGATTTCGTGCTTAGAAAATGCGTGCTAAATTCCCTAAAACTGCAGGTAAACAAGGAAGACATTTTTTATTTATTTATTTATTTTTGCATTTCACATAGCAGCAAACAAATGAAAGAAGTGTAAATGAGGGGACAGGGTTAAAAAAATCTGGTCTAACATGCTTAGAAAATTAGAAATCGTCATCTCTCCTTTATGGAAAGCTTATTTCAAATAGCCTACAGGCCTGCTCTCTGCAGTTGAGGTTAATGGAAAATATGTTAAAAATGAGCAGTCAAACATACATACTGCACAGTCACAGTGCTGCAAAGGTTTACACCGACTTCCCATTTAAAGTGAATTTGTATTCCCTGTCAGAACATTTTCCCTGCATTTGGATAGACTGCAGCTATTTATTAAATGGCTAATAGTGAGCACCGCAGGCCGTGTGGTCAATTGATATCCTCGTGCTTCCTGTGAAACCTATTATGTAGACTTAAAAAAAAAAAAAAAAAACACACAGGGCTTCTTCTGAATGTTTTTCTGATAAGTATTTTGACCGCCAGCATGTTCGATAGTCTGTAAAATACAGTACTCCAGCTCTTGTTCCATGCTAAGCCCAGGGGAACGTCGCTGCCAGTCATTTTTAGTTTGAAGTGTAATGAACTGCTACCAATCTTTCCTTCACAGTTTCTACTCTAACATTCAAATCTATCATCAAGAATATCATGCTGCTGCTGCACTCGGTGGTAAGTGTCTCTCTTCCCCTTATTCCAATGTATCATGAAAGGTTTTTATAATTTTTTTTCCCCCTCCTGCTAGCAGTGTAAAGCCCCATGTGTATCATGTCTGAGTGCTACAAGGGTGGGAAAGAGTGGCTTTTCTCATTTCCTCTGACTGTTTTGGAACTGAATCACATTAGCACAGTGACAGGGAGTATGACTAGACCATAAAACATCTCGCTTTGCCTCTGTCCAAATGAGAGATGTGTCTGCTCAACGCTGCAGGTGCTTGCAGCAGCTGAATGATGCAACGAGAATATTGAAAATCACTCTTGCTGGCGTTTCTTTTTAAGGCACCCTCTCTGCTGCATCTCACTCTCGGATGGTTCGTATTTACCATTTTATCAGATATAAAGCCATCATTACTGCACTGGGTACTTGCTGTTTTATGGCGGTTTTGTAGTGCGCCGACTCTTTAGGGTAGGAGACACTGTTGAGTAGATCTCGCAGATCTGGGCAATGCCATTCGTGGGTAACAGGCCAAGATGTGTCAGGGGACCAGACTGTTATTATCTGCGATGAAAATCCATGCTATCCTGACGGCTACAATTAGTGTCAGCTGGGGTATTGAGTCTTTAAAAAGGACTCCTGGCCTTTTGGCTCCCAGCCTGTCTGGCTATAGATGTCTCTAATGAGTCATTAGCCGCATGGCCTCTCCTCTCATGAGTCCACCCCATAATGGCACACCTTTCATCTATTTTACAGAGAGGCTGTCGTTGGTCATTAGTACAGCTCTGAAGTCCTATTACCTTTACGTCAATGATGAATGAATAAAATGCGGTTGCCAAGAACAATATCTCTTCGTATCCTGTGGTCAGCCATGACTCTGTTTTAATTCAATTTCTCCGCTACCATTAAGTGTAATTGATAATTGATGTGGTCTAACTTCATTGTCAGAAGATGCTGAATTTTTTAGATAAAACCACAGGGCACGTTGTCATTGCCGTGTGTTTACTGGAGGTGCATTTCGCTGTCTTCAGCAGAGGCAGTTTGCTGTCACGGATGATGACCTGACACTGATGCGATCCGCAGGGAGCTGCAGCTCTTGGGAACAGACCTTCTAAAATAATGAAGCCGCTTTAGTCGTTTAAAATGCCGCACGGTGCCCACAAGTGCCGTCTTGCCCATGCCACTCAGTAGTGACTCCGTGCCCTTGCGTTTCTCTGAAATTATGCAGCTTTTGGATTTTTTTTTTTTTTTTTCTCGCTCTCTTCGTGTATTTGTTTTTGACACAGGCGCAAATTGTTAGTGCGTGCTGCGGATTGACAACCATGGGCAAGCACAAAGTCTTCAGTTCAAAATGGAGGGCAGTATCGATGGCTTCAGAGGCTTGTTTAGCGTAACACCGCCTGAGGAAATATCCACTTTTCTTTTAACTTCAATTGAACGCTGCTCCCTACCAGAGTGTCAGTTTATCCAGACTGCAGGTCTGCTGCCGTGTGTGGCTTCACTCACAAACTGGCACATCATATTGATTAAATAGTAAATATGTAACTTTGAAAACCGCAGAAACGTAACACAGCTAGAGGTGTCACCCAGAGTGATTAAGTAATTACTCTGGGTTTGAGGTTAATTATTTAATCAGTGGATTTATTGTTAATCAATGGTCTTAGCTGACAAACTCTTGCTCTTTAATTGAATAGTCATTTGGTGTTTCGCATAAATTATCTGGAGATGAAACCATTCACATGTCTGTGACACTGCAGCAGTTTTCACATTGATCGCTGGGTGCAAAGAAAGAACAGGCTGCTATTCTTTTTCTATTGATAGACAAATGAAGAAGTCAAGGGACTCCTCATTTATAATGACTTGAAGATAATGATAAAGCCTTTTAAAAGAGAGGTGTTTCTGAATGCATTAACTCTCGGATATGGGTGATGTGGAAATAATGTAAAGCACTTTAATGTAATATAGCAGCTTATAGATTTCTGACATTTTTTTTCATCTATAGATGAAATAGATATACCAGAATAAGAATACCTTAAAAAAAAAAAACACACACACACAGAAAAGAAAAACAAAGACGGATCTTTTTTCACAATTATGAATTATTTTTTACTTCCTGCAAAGATTGTTACATTTATGCTACCAGATTTGGTGCATTTTCTTTTAATAATATCCACAAATATTATTAATTAATTGCAGATATATTGATAATCATCTGAAATGGCAGTAGGCCTGACATTTATTTATTTTTTTTTTGCATTATCTTATCCCCCAATTCTATGAACTCTCTTGCCATTAATACTGCGTATTGTAAGAGCGGGCACTGGCTGGATAACCTCTCTCTATCTACATTTGTGTAAGTTTGTTAAAGTTTTGACCTTGCTCAGCAGATCGGGTCCCTCTCGCTAATTCATGGCTCAGAGCTCTTTGTAAAACTGGAAACGATCTTTGAACCTAACACTTTTCAAGGCTGGAAAATTAGTGTGTCCTTCCTGGTTGTTGCATCAAGGCTTTCAGAACAACAGTGAAAGAGCAGCTCCGTGAAGCGTAGAGAGTAGTAAAACTGCAGTTGTAAGCGCTAGAATGAACTTACTATTATCTCTGTACTGATAACTTACTTACCCCGAGGCTTTACAGCAGAAATCGCTGGATAGATATCTCATTATTTAAGAGTAAATAAAATGTGAAAAGCTGCTTTGCTCTTGAGATTGTTTTTTCAGAGCTCACAGAAAGCTGGGCCTAATTCTATTGAATGGGCAGTTGCCATGTCCCACCAAGGGAGACACACTCAGGTGGACAACCTTGAACTCCTCCTATCCATTGACCCACCGATGCATTTTGACTGATTATCAGTAGTAGTCTAGACAGTGTGCTTTGGCCCTCGTGTCTCCCAGGCTTTGTGTGGACTATACTTGCAGCGTGAGTCGATCTTTGTCCTGCTCTATTGGCTGTCACAGCTCAGCCAATTAAAAAAAAAAAAAGACATCTCTGAAGCATCTGGGGTTCATAGTCCAATGGACAGAAGGGTGGAGGTTGTTTTTAATGATGAGACCAGATCAGCCACCAGGCCACCAGGCTAACTTGCCTCTGCTGTCAGTCATAGTTCAAAGCTAGCGGCAATGTTTTGCTCTTATATTCGCTAATGCGCGCCTTTCTGTTGTTACCTTGTGTTGATTAAATTCTAATTCTAGTTCTAATCCACACGTTCTATCAGCCACACTTTCTAATGTATTTACCACCACATGTAAGTAGGAGTTCTTGTACTTTAGTCCACAACATTTTTTCAGATTTTCTGTTTTCAGTTATTGTTCAGACTCTGTCAGTAAAGGAAGTATGATTTAGGGCTGCAACATGTGATTATCGATAAATCCACAATAAATCATTTGGCCTACCAGAAACTACCGAATGGTCCCTATTCAGAAGTTTTGAATAGTTGAGCAGTCTTTAATTTTGCCTGACAGATTTATAGGAGTTCAGGATAGCAGCTGCTTTATGTTCACATTTTGTGTATTTGTTTCACTGTAAAAAGTTTAAAATAAAATTACTGAATAAAAAACAAAAGTGAGAATGTGATGATGATTGTTTGATGCTTGTTTTGTACAACCAGGATGCCAAAACTGAAAATATTCAATGTCCTATAAAAAATAGAGCTTGATACATTGTACTACTTATTTATTACAAATCTTTATACTGCTTATGAATTCTATTGGGGTGTTAATGTAAAATGTTACCCCTGATTTCAGAGCCTTTTATAAAGTAGGATTTAAGAGAGGCAAATCCTGGTTCACATTTTGTTGTCTCTTAATCATAATACACAATTGTTTTCCTGTACTACATTATGTCAGTAGTACGTACTTGATTGATCAAGACCCAGTTCACTGAAGTCTTTCACACACACTACATGCATCTCCATTTATTTTCTCTCAGAAGTTGTGCAGCTTCCGTCCTCTGATTGTTCATTTGCCTTGTTTGTGTGCCTACTTGGCTCGGTGGAGGGGTTGTGAGATCCCTGGAATAAAAAGGGTACAAATAAGCAGAGAAATGGATAAGAGAGTGTGAAGAATCAAGCTGTGTGATGTAACATCCGGCGTTGGAAGACATTCTTGTCTTTTGATCGAGCTGAGTGAAAAACACTTCACACAGGCCTGTGGACTGAATGCAGGGCTCAATCCCTCCCAGGCTACAGCCCGAAAGCCCCAGAAACTTGCTTCTCTCCCTCCCCCCTTTGCTTTTCACTTCCTGGGCTTTTTGCTCTGTGAATATTCAAAAATAAAAGACAGCAGACCTACATTCTTGGCTCCATATCTGCTGAAAAGTGTCATTGTGTTTTTGATGAAGTGCACTTGTTCCTTGAAAAAACACTCGCGTGCACTGACCTTCATTGCTGCCTGCATTTAGGCACATAAAATGCTGAGCACCAGAATACATGGGATAATCTCCCCTCTCTTCATTTCAATTGGAGGTAGAGAGGGTTAAATCTCTGTGGCAGTGCACTGTGCAGAGAAGAGATTGGCTAATCTGTGAAAGCGAGTCTAGTGCTCACTAGATTATTATGCTCGCTGATTTAATGTCCTCTCTGTCTTTTTCTCCTAGGTAAGCACTTTCCTGCTGCTGTATCGGGCGTGGGGGTCGGGTCGCTGGTAGTGCTGGCTGCCTACAAGGGCTGGGATGACTGATTGAGGTGATGTACTGCAGTGTGTCCATTGACAACAGAATAACTAGTAGCACTGATTTCTCCAAACACTGACAAGCGAGGACTTGCCAGTGCTAGAAATAGGAAGCTGTGACAGGAAGTAAGCTGCTCACACCTAGAAAAGTCTATCCAGTAAGGTTTTTTAAAGGCAGACCCAGTTGTATGCAAACTGGGTCTTATTTTTTGTTAAATGTCATTGCCGAGATGTGGAAATTCAGCATTAAAAAGAAGCCCACCAGGAGAATACACATGAGCCATCAGCTAATCAGATAGGTTTTAAACAAAGCCCCAGGACAGACAAACTGATTTGGAAGCGAAAATGGAAGGTGAGAAAGTTATTACCCAAACTGTAACATCCATCATAATGCAGTTTTAATTTCTTCTCATTTTGCAGTGAGATAAAACCCAGAGTTCAGACAGACCTAAAGTCGAAAATAAATAACACAAAAAAATATAGAGAAGCGTAAAAACCATGCACACTAGAGGAGAAACAGTTGGCCCTACATTATGCAACCAAGGCCTGAAACGCTAACGAAAAGTTTAAAGCCAGCAAACAATATTGGATTACACAAGTATTATTTTAGTACCCTTTATTTTTTAATTTTACCTTCATTTTACCAGTAAGTCCCACTGAGATCACAATCTCTTTTACAAGGGAGACCTCGACGAGTTAACTGTGGGCTCTACAGTTGCTGGCTAAGGCACTTGGAAACATAAAGTTACTCAAATAAAATCAGTAGAGCACAGTATAGTGATATTTTGCGTGGTGATATTGTATCAATACAGGGACACCAAATATTGATATCTTATTAAATAAATTAAAATACTCTGGGAATGCTATGAATAAGAGGGCTCGTCTCGTGCACCAAAATCCTGGGATCACGTTAGCCGAGCAAATTTGGATTAAATCGGCTCAACCGAAACACCAGCTAACACTGGACACGCTACCTCCTACTGTAATTCAGGGCGCGCTAATGGCTCAATCACACCAGCAACAATGCATCTGCAAAAACATCAGTGGCTGCCTGGTGATTGTGTTGAATTTTTTCATATTCTGCGAATGATTGCAACTTGTGGTGAGTAAATGGTTGAGAGGAGCTTGAGGGTTACACACTCACAACCACTTTTGATCACGAGGTGAGAAATCGCCTGATAGCAGGCAGCCTTTCTGCTACCAGTTGCAGTCTGACTTGGACTGACGGCATCACTCTCGGAGAGATTTGGTGACCGCAAATATAATGGCTAAATGTGAATTTCTGTCTATGTAGACAGCAGTAGACATGTGATTTTTGATTGTTTATTCCAGTTAATTGCTATATTATCAGAAAAAGATTGCATGCAATTGCTAACTTGACCCCATTCAATCACAGATTGATAGCAGACTGACTCCAACATTTATGGCAGATTTTAGTGACGGTGTTGCTTGACAGTCTCATTTTGCAGCAAAAACAAACAAGTGAAGCGAGCTAACTTTATCTTATTGGATAAAACAGATACTGAGAAAGTTTAACTTTGAGGGCATAATTTGCAGTTGGAAAAAAAAGGTGATAAAATCACAAGATATGTTATTGCAATACTCAGGATATTCTTTTATACCCTGTTGTTGCTGCATCCCACCCCACTGCAGCTTCGTGGCAGTTTTCAGTTTTTTGCTACCAGCTGGAAATACAGAGACGTGACTTCTTCTAACATCCAGCATGCGTTGGACCAAATTGTGTTAATTGCACTCAGTACAGAAAGTAAAACACATACATATAGTTTAACAAAGTTTCCCTCTTGTTATCCAATCTACATTCTGGATCACCTAAAATGCCCATAATCAATGTGTTTGTATTTACAATAGGCCAACTGACTATACTGTAAAAGTCTTCACTTGTAGTGACGATCCCACAGGGAAATGGAACATCTCTGCAGTTCCCGTTATGACTCTACTGAGCATTTTAGAGTCTCTGAGCTCATTGTTTTGGCTTTACAACTTCAGTTTTACTGTTTTGGCTCATAGGCGTTGTTTTCTGCAGCAGCAGGGAGCTGTTTTCAGTTTATAGCTCTGATGAATGCACTTTACATTACCTTCTCAGCACCAGATGGCAGAGAGACAACGTTAGCAACTTGCTGGTGGATGACGTGGACCGTTTAGCCCCTAAACAGTTGGATGTTTCTTTCTGGAGTTAGGGGACATGCATATTGGACTTAGATTTATTATGTGGATACAAGCACAAGTCTCAGTGAATGCACATCAGTAATTCTTCCCTGATGTGAAATATACAGTAACATGTTCTCCATGTCAAATTAAAATATATTTATACCATGTCTTTCTTAATTTTTTTGCAGATTATATTTGTGGTTTCCTATCATACTAAGATGTGCTAACTTTCAGGTTCACTGTGCTGGCTTGATACAACCTTACCCTATTTGCATTATTTTTGTGATGGCCCATACTGACTGGCCATAGAATGAAAATAATAAAATAATAAAAATGAGATCTTATTAAGAAGAGGTAAATTTCAATCAGGACTTAGATGAATGGAAAATGCCTGCTCTGATAGCAGAGTTTAGACAGCAGTTAATATTCCAGTAACCCTGCAGCATTGACACTGAGATGGAACTACTTTCACATCAGTGCAGCAGTCAGGTTGTGGTGTGGTCTGCTGTGCCTCCATTATGCATGAGCCTGACCACCCTTCACCAGCTGTCACCGAGCTGACCACTGAATCCCATCTGGACCCTGGGGGACATCACCATCGTCCATCAGGGAGGCTGTAAGATGAGCCCGCTGACACGGAAACTCCCACCTCAGATCCCACTTACCGCAGCCCTGCCTCTCCCCTCAGTCAATAGCCCCCTCCCTCTGAGGCTGGCTTTCTCTCGTTTCTAGGTTCAAAGGTTGGGCTGCTGCTCTGATCTAAGAGCTCGAAAGACATTTTTCTCTCTCCGGGCGTATGTTGTTTCTGGCTTTAGCCAATGTGAGGATGAGGTTTTTAACACATCCCGGGTATTTAATGCTTTATTGTATGTTTTTACGGAAACAGTTCAGAAACATTGTGAAATTGTCATGTTGAAATACGCCAGCTAACAATTGCATGTTGCTAGTGTTTGAGTTATCTTAACATGGAGGTGCTAAACTGTTCAGAGCCCTGTAAACTCATAGTAAAAATTTTAAATCAGCTCTGCCAGGGACAGCAGGAGAGCAAAGCAAACGAGCTAGAATGGCTGTTCTGTGCTTTCTCCGAAGGACGCTCACTGATATAAACAAATCATACTAATATACTGTAGCAGGTCCTCCTCAGTAACCACAGAGAGCGGAGTGATTATTACACACACCCACACGCACACACGCACACACACAGAAAAATGCTTTATAGCTGCCCAGCTTCAGAGCATCCTGCTCCCATGCTCAGTCTGTCAAACTCCTTATCCTCTGGTCCCGCATCTACTATATGGGGAGAGACTAATTAGCAAATGCGCGCCAGGTGTGCCGCTCTCCCCAACTGATGCCGTAGCCTCAGCCATCTTGCCCCACCTCTCCCTCCTACAGCCGAGCCACAGACCATACCCCGCTGTCACATATACAATCATATATATCTGGTTATATGAGGACTGCACTAATAGTAGAGAACATGGAAACCCCAAATAGGAGTTAAGTTTGGTGCACCAGAGAGAACAAGTTATGGTCTGTCATTTTAGGTGGAAAAAAATGCGGGCTTATTGACACAGACATGTTCACTGAGAACAAAATAAATAAACAATAATAATACTAAAAGATATTTAATAATGCTAGGAAATAAAAAGAAATCTGATTTCTAATGGATTTTCATCATTAGACTTTACTGTGGTGTAGTCTGCTATTTTTCTGATGTTCCAGGCAGTAATAAAATGTAATAATAAAACGCATTTTACAGATAATTTTCAGGCCTATTTTTACATATAACATCCCGACAGCTACTTGAGCGAATGGCTCAGCACAAATTTTTTTAGAGTTGCTCTGAAAAGCACCATGTGATGTTGTGTAAATATGTGGATAAGGCCACACTTTTCACACACTTTTCAGGCAGTTCAAACTGCTTTTTTCTGAGACAGTTGGCCAGGCATAACCTGAAGTGGGTGTGAATGTTGGCTGTGAAAAGTAAAAGTAATAGAAAAAAAAAGAAGAAAAGTAATAGAAGTCTCCCTCAGTACAGCACAGGAAAGGATTGGGAGAGTTCTTTCCAAAATCCATTTGACCTGAGCGCTGACAGATTTTTAGAGGTGCCTTGGCAACCTAACAATAAAATTATTGTGTATCATGATACACAAACTTTTTGACTTAGGTTCACTATTTCTGCTGTTGCTTTAACATTTAAGTCCCTTTAAAATGGGTATTTTCTTTAAATTTTAATCAGTACAGCATTTCAGTGGTTAGCACTGTGGCCTCACAGCAAGAAGGTTCCTGTTTCAAACCCCAGCTGGGACCCTTCTGCTTGGAGTTTTCATGTTCTCCTTGTGTCTGCGTGGGTTTCCTCTGAGTACTCCGGCTTCCTCCCACAGTCCAAAGATATGCATGTTAGGTTAATAGGTGATTCTAAATGGGTAAGGCAGATTGCAGTCCTGCGGAAAAAGTGTTTTCACAGGATCCTTTGCAGTCCTGCACAAAAACACTCTTGCTGCTTCCACAGGAATTAAGAGGGTAAGTAGCAGCCAGGTTCTGCTAATCAAATGCACTTGATTAATTGATCATCAGCAACTGTGAGCACCGCTATAAATGCAGAAGTTTAGGTAGTTTGCTGGTCTGGAGCATTCAGATGTGCATTAGCATAATGCCAAAAAGGAAAAACATTTCCAAACAATGTCCCAGCACATTCATCCCAACATCAGATCATGCTCAGAGAAATTGCAAAAAACCCAAGAGCTCCATCTCAGACTCTACAGACCTGTTACATGTTAAAGTTCATGGCAGTACTATTAGAAAAAAGACTATAAGGTGCTTGGAAGGGTTTCCAGGAGAAAGCTTTTTCTCTCTAAAATGAACGTGGCAGGTTTACAAAGTTGCATCTGAACAATCCACAAGATTTCTGGAGCAATGTTATTTGGGAAGACAGAAACTAAGGTGGAGATGTTTGGCCATAATGCACAGCACCACATCTGGCAAAAAACAAACACAGCCTATCAGCACAAACCAAGTGTCAAGCACGGTGCTGGATGAGTGATGATTTGGGCTTATTTTGCAGCCACATGACCAACCATGAGTCAACCAAGAACTCCTTTGTATATCAAAGTATTCTAGAGTCAAATTTGAGGCCATCTGCCTGGCAGCGAAAGCTTGGCCCTGGGTCATGCAACAGGCCAATGATCCCACAGAGCAGAGCAGCAAATCTTCAACAAAATGGCTGAAAAGGAAAGAATCGAGGTGTTGCAATGACCCAGTCAAAGTCTAGACCTCAAACTGATTGAAATGCTGTGGTGGAACCTTAAGAGAACTGTGTAATAAACAAATGCCTGCAAATTTCAATGAACTGAAGCAACTTTATTAGAAGAGCGGGCCAAAATTCCACCCCAACAACGTGAGAAACTGATAAAACTGCAGAAAACAATGACTTCAAGTTATTGATGCTAGTGGTGCTTATACTAGCTGTTGTATTATGGGGTTTACTGCGAAGATTCGTGTGAAAACTTTAATTTTTACATACCTAAGTGCTTGAAGTGTATAGAATAAAGCACTTTATGAATGTATGTTCAAAATTTGATTTTGAGTGATCACTAAAATTAGAAAAATGCTATATAAACATTAATCAGCATGCATAATTGTAAGCTACACATTCAAACTGTAATATAGTCATCTATGCTGGCATGAGAAGCAAAACTATGAAGATTTAGGCACATTTGATTTGGCTGAATGAAGCTTGCGTATTAAAAAAAGAGAGGACCAAGTTGAGAACTCTGAGGAACACCATGAATGATG
Source organism: Cichlasoma orientale (assembly GCA_034780415.1). NCBI lineage: Eukaryota > Metazoa > Chordata > Actinopteri > Cichliformes > Cichlidae > Cichlasoma > Cichlasoma orientale. Next base: position 527,144 of record JAVDPK010001748.1, on the reverse strand, counting down.
GCAAGCCTTCCTGAACAAGAAGAATCTGGGGGTCTTTTCAGTAGTACCAAAAGAAGTGACCTACTAAATGTGAGACTTCTGGATTTAAAACACATCTGCCTTCATGCAAGATGGGAGATTGGATTATTTTTTTGGTCTTTGTGGATCCTCTTGTATGGGCAAATCTGGTTTATCCAGTCATCTCTAAAAGAGCTGAACATCCCTCTGCTCTGTCTGTATTGATGATGTCATGGCTCTGATAATCACCACCTGTGTTTGCAAGTACAGTATTGTCTATTCAGCATGTCTAAAAGTGGCCCTTTGCGGCAGATGGTGCTAGAGGCAGGAGACCAACCCTTCTCTCACCTCAATCTGGATAACAGGCCTCATCACTCCCAGCCTGGAGAGGATGGAAAAGAGTTTGCTCAAGGCAAAACAAGAGGCAGCAACCTTAAGAGAGTAGCTGTGGTGAATGTATGCTTTATGTTAAACTGAAAAGATTATCTCTTTATGAAACTGTAGCTGTAGGTTCAGGGTGGTTGTTATTTGTAAGTATTCACCTCCCATGATTTTGTTGGGGTGCCATATAAGGCACCGTATTCTAAAGCCCTCAGGAAGTCTATAGATTACGGTTAATAAGCACACATCATGCTGCAAATACACATTACACACAGCCTGTCATCACTCAATCGTCTTAGAAATAATCCTTATCTGAGCCTTTGTGTTCTAACATCTGATTAAAGAAAATTGAAGGGACTCCTTTATCTCTCCTGCTCTGCAGCTGTGCAGCTAATTGGAAATGTAACTAGCTCCTCCAAAACATATCTCAATTACATTTTGTACACTGGGCATCATAGAAGTCTTTCGCTGAGAATGCATGCATGTGTGCCTGTGCTTTTGTACAGTATGGGTACAAGTGCTTTCAATAGATAAGAAATTGTAAAAGAACAGATTAATTGTAGGCATTGTGTGATGAAAAATACTTTTAATAATTAAAAAAAATTAATCATTGGTTTCTTAGCATGTACAGTGGCCCGCAAGACATTTAAAGACCATTTAAAATACACAACAAAACCTCAAATAAACCTCGAGATAGCCCATACACAATATTCCAAAAGTATCTGGACACATAAAGGGTTCAGTAAAGATCAGCGTTTTTTTTTTTTTTTTTTTTTTCTATTTTTCATCCTTTGGCTTGAAGGACTGTTTAACATTTGGACATGGATTCAGCCAGCAAAGCTTTCTGTTTGTCATCCTTGCTCAGAGGCTTTCATTTTTTTCCCTCCATAGCATTCCATAGGTGCTCCGTATGATTTCGATCAAGATCTTCGAGGGCTTTTCTGAGACTTTGATTTTCTCCTGGGCAAACTATTATCTTAACAGGCAGCTAGTGTGGTTTAGATCCTTATCCTGCTGAAGGATCTATTTCGGTCACTCGAGTTATTTTTTCCGATTTCTTTAAGTTTGTAACCAAAAATACTTCTGCGCGCCTCAGAGTTCATTTTTCCGTCAGTAAATCCAAACTCACCTGCGCGATTGCAAGAAAAACAGCCCCACACTCTGATGTTCCCACCTTCCTGCTTTGCCATACCCTTAGCACAGACTTGTCGCGGGTCTAACCTTCTGCACGCAAACTTTCCACCATCAGATGCGTGTATTTTTGATTTTGGACTCTTCTAAAAATATAACACGTCCCCAGAAGTTGCTGTCTTTCTTTACATGCAGCTTTAATCCTCTTCCATTGTTTGAGTCAGAGTGGCTTCTGCAGTACCGCTCTCTACATTCGTTGGCTGTTTTAAAAGGTCTGTGAACTGAAATGTATCTGTGAGTTCTGGTTGATCGCTGAAGAAATTCTTGTTTTTACTCACAATCATGCACAATCTGATCTTTTAGGATCTGTCTGTGCCCCCTTTGTACCGTAGTTCATCACAACAGGAATGGACAAGTTACACTATGCCTGACATTCAGAGCTTTTCCAGAAATTTCCCCTTAGGGGAGTGTGTTCATGCTTAGTCAAGTTATCACTAGTGTTTTCACAGAAAGTATTTATTTACATCTGTCCAGAATGTATTTCTCCATGGCTACACTGCCAGAAATTACTCTATGAACCTAATTGAAGTTTGGAGTTTCCAAATACTTGTCAGGGCTGCTGTAGTAGTAACAGTATAAGAATTGCAGTATATGTATGGTGTTCTAGCAATTAACTTCAGCATTTTGTCAAACATCATATTTTACTTCTTTTCAGAGGTTGTGATGCCTCACTTTTATCTGAAGGCACTGTGGTTCGGCCAGTAACCAGTAACTATGCAGAATAAGATTTTACACACGGACCGTTTGATGAGCTCATAAAATTTGATGCATTGTTAGAGTTTAAACCAGCCAGCAGTATATGGAGTAGGGAGCCTGTCTATAAGAAGCCTGAGATTCTCTTACCTTGGATGCAGAGTTGGCACAAAGCTGAATGCAGAGACAGCGTGCACCTGCATGAGTTGTTTTTAAAGACAAATTTTGCCAATATTATATCAGCAGGCATTTTTTCCCCCCACTGGAATTTCATGCATCCAGTTCAAAGACAGTTAACCTTCAAATATTGTGTTTTAATCAGTACTCTGTGAAATATCAATAATGTTCACTACAGATATGAGAGTGTAACAAAGCACAGTTTTTAAAAAAAGAAGAAGTTCTGTATCTGCACGGTCAGGACCAGAATCAATAACACCCCCCCCCCCCCACCCCACCCCCCTTAATCATTTATAACTGACATTTGTTTTTCTATTTTTCTTTCCAAATAACAGAGTGTAATTGCAACAAACTCTCGTGTATGACTAGCCTAAACTCAACAATGTGAAGTTTGAATGCGGCAGTGAGATATGAAATGTGAGCCATATGCCACACCTGTGATGCTGTGAGGTTTTCTTTCTTTCTCTGTGGTTATGCAGTACGCAGTATATACGGTGCCATGAAAAAGTATTTGCCCTCTTCCTCAGTTTTTTGTGTCTCACTTGTTTCAGGTCATCAAACAATTTTTAATATTACACAAAGATAACCAGAGTAAATACAAACTGCAAAACGTTTTAAAATGACGATTTCACTTAATATCCAGTCCTACCTGGCCCTGTGTGCAAAAGTAATTGCCTCGCTTTGTTAAATCATGAATTAAGTGTGATTAACCACATTTTTGGAATGCTGAGTTCAATTTCAGTAGCCATCACCCAGGCCTGATTACTGCCAGTCCTGTTGAATCAAGAAATCACTGAAATAGAACCTCTCCGACAAAGTGAAGATCTCAGAAAACAGCACATCAACCACAGCCTAAAGAAAGTGAATAGTGTTGCTTTAAAGATGTTTCTCTTCAACTGAGTTAGTGAGTAGGAATAACATTAAGTGTACTCAGCAGGACACATTGCATTAATATCGTAACTTTTGTTTGTCCTTTGTTGAGTCAGCAACCCGTTCGTATTTCTCGAAAAGGGCTTATTTCAATTAACCTACACCGCTAACAGAGTGGAAGCCGTAGGTTGCCTTCGTGGATATGGAGGATATGCTTCATGTCTGCCAGCTATTGAATTTGAATCTCATTCATAATTTTGTTTCTAATATTAAAGGTCACATTTGCATTGGTGTTGATAAGCAGTTGGTATGCAGGGCCTATAGCGCTCACACCGCGGTTGTTGCTGGGTAGATGGTTAGTTCGTGAGGTTCAAGGATAAACACTCCTCACATTGTAAATCACAGAAAAACCGGCTTATTTAATTAATTACTGCTGCAGTGCGCTGATGTCTGTCACCAGTGTGATATAGATTAGAGTTAATATTTAAAACTCTGCATCGCAGCTTGTTTGATTCACTTCATCTTTACAAACAGCATGTTACATGTCCATGATCATTAGACTCATGAAAATCCTTTTTAGTTCTAGAAGTCCTTTCTGAAGTCTAAAAGAAATGATAATTTATTATTAATAACTGTAGCTAAATCATGCATTTATTCAGTGCACTAAGTCATTATGTAACTATAGCCTCTGGCTTCCATAAAATCAAAGTTTCAGATGTACAGGTACATTTTAAATAAACCATGCACCTTCTCTTGGTCCATGTAAGCACTTTAGGAGTTTTATTTATTTTTTATTTAAATTTTTTTTTTTTAAGAATACATCAAAACCTCTCCAAGCATCCCGATGGTGAGTGGTGAGTTTATGCATCGGGATGAAACTTCTATCCAATCATCCGTTTTCTTAGCACACACCTCGCGCTGGAGACCCATCAATCCTAGGTCATTTTTTTTCAGTTAATCATAGACCTGAAAGATGTATAGAAGGGCAGCAATCATTACTTTTTTTTATTCCGTTAATTTGTTACTTTTGCAGTAAACATAAGCTATCATTCGGTGTACGACACCAGAATTAGCTTCAAGCTGATGTTCAGCAGTCTCTTGGGGGGGGGGGGGGTCACAGTTAAACACACTGCAGTATATAACATGCTTGCCTTTAACCTTCAGTCACTCCGATCATATGTTGGGAAGACCTTGATAAATAGCTGCGTCACTGTACACGCTGTGCACACAGCATAACAACATGGAATGCTATAAACATTTACAACCCGAGCCTTCTCTCCAAATTACCGAGCTACTAAATTAAACGTGATGGAAACAGATATGTGTAATGGAAATGAAGGGCAGCACGTTTCTGTTTTGCTCTGACTTGCTCGGCTCTGGCACTGAAGATGAGTAAAGTTGGCTAAACTCCATTCAAAACAGGTAGTGGCACAACTTCTTCTACTGCTGTTGGCAATGGGAGAGCAGGAGAGGGGCCCAAGAAATTTATCAATCTAATAAAAAAAATACTTTATTGCTTAACTTTGTAACACAAATGTACGCATGCGATAACGTGAAGCTTCAATAATCTCCATTATTCAGCTTCATAAAAAAAACAATGACTTAGTACTTAAAAATATTTCAAATATTAAAAAGAGGAGTAAGGTGATTGATTAATGGGATTCGCAGCTGAATTATGGCCAGAATGCACATAAGCTGTCACATCACAGATGATGAACAAAGTCATTTTTATAGGCTGCTATAGCAGTTCTGATAGTTTAGTGTGTGCAGCTGTTCTGCATCAGCAACATAAATTAACATTTAAGGATACTGACGACGGAGCTGCAAGGCAGGAGGAAAAGAGGAAGACCACAGAGAAGCTTTATAGATGGAGTGAAGAGGACACGCAGAGGGTTGATGTGACAGAGGAGGGATAGGGTGACAGGGAGGCAGATGGTCCACTGTGGAGACCCCTAAAGGGAGCAGCCGAACGAAGAAGAAATAAAAGCAATATAAGAAGATAAAGAAGGGAAGGCGCGCCTCACATTAAGAAAATAATTTTAAAAAATATAGAGACCCCACGATACGATACAGTATCATGATATTTCACAATATGATATTAACATTTTGCAATATGCTGAGTATTACAGTAAGATGCATTTTGATATATTGTGATTTGTCCTCTTTACTCATATGGAATTTATGTCCCCAGAGGTAAACTTTGTCCGCGATAAAGTTCTCAGTCTGCTCTTCTCACGTCAGTCATTTTTACTCCTGCAAAAAGGGACTGCCAACAGACCGAACAATAAAACCTGTCATAAATGTTTCATGTACTGAACTGTTTGTATTACAGTCTCGTCTGACTTAACCGAATGCAAGCGTGCTGCCTGCCGTACTCTCACAGGTGTTTTGATCACGAGACAGCGGCCACCAGTCCTCTGTGAGGTAATGAGCTGTTATAGTCACAAATGAATCACAGCCTGTGACGTCCACACGCTGCAAGTTAGTGCAGCCCTTTCTGCTGCACTCAAATTTCCCTCAATTTTCCATTTCACTCCTCTGGATGAAGTGTAAAGTTCACGGGCACAACCTGCGTACGTACAGCTGTGTCTTGAGCGTGTAACAAAAGCTCTCATTTTCTGCAGTATTGTATGGACGCGGGCCTTTGCACGTAAAGCAGGTGGTGGATTATGCGATTTTCTTCGCTCGCTCCGAATTGGGAGGTAGCTTTGTCACGCTAAGTGTGTCCAGTGTTGGTCCTTTTTTTTTTTCCTCTGTTGAGCCAATTTATTGTTAGCTTTGCCATCCTCAGCTAACATCATCTCAGGATGGTGGTGTGTGAGATGAGCCGTCATGCTTATAGCATTCATATGTGTCATATCCTTTACAAAAAATCAAAGCGGACAGAGCTTTTCTCATTTCTTTCTCCGATGCCCCACTCTTTGCTTTACCAACTTCCTCCCGTACATTGACTGTCACTTCTACTGACATCCCTAGAGAAAGCTTAACCTGGACCTTAAAGCTGAACCAAAAAAAAAAAAAAACCCTTTTGTTATTGTAGTGCTAAAGTTCAAATTGTATTTTCATCCATCCGTCCATCCATCCTCTTCCACTTATCCTGTTCAGGATCGCGGGGGGGCTGGAGCCTATCCCAGCTGTCATGGGGCGAAAGGCAGGGTACACCCTGTACAGGTCGCCAGCCTGTCGCAGGACTAACACAGAGAGACAGACAACCATTCACACTCACATTCACACCTGTGGGCAATTTAGAATCCCCATTTAACCTAACCCCACTAAGTGCATGTCTTTGGACTGTGGGAGGAAACCGGAGAAAACCCACGCAAACACAGGGAGAACATCCATGCTAACCACTGTGCCACCCACCAAATTGTAGTTTCAATTTTTATAATAAGATATCAATATTTGGTGTCTGTGCATCAATACAATATTTCCATGCAAAATATTGCAGTACTACGCTGTATTTATTTTTTTTCCTACCTCTAACTCCCACCTTGAACAGCTGAATATTAGGTAAAAAAACAAAAAACAAAAGCCTGCATACTCAGATTTAGAAAACAGTGAACGAAACAGTGCATCACACTGGCCAGGCAATCACAAAGTATATGTGAGAGAAATTGAAAGCAAGCACTCCTATGGCCAGTTAAAGTCTCCAGTCCCTATAACCTGTATGTCATTGGATTGTTGGAGCGAACCTTGTTTGAGATGGCAGTAACTGCCAGCCGGGAAGAAATAATAAGAAATACATTAACTACCACAAACAAACTGTAGATTGACAGCTTAAAGTGTTTCTGTTTAGCACTTTGCCAGTAAGCATTTTATTGGAGCATCTGTGTTGTGCAGATCTGGGTTTGCTGCAATAATGTCTTCATGCATCTTAGTGAATGCATGTGTTTGCCCCCAAGAATTATGGGCCTGTGCAATATTGAGTTAGTGTGTATGTGTGTGTGTTTGTGCCTGTAAGCTCTTTTGCTGTTTTGTGTCAGTGCATAGAGTATCTGTGTTTTTTTTTTTTTTTCTCTCCATAAATCCATTTTCGCTGGTTGTCAGCACTAACGCTACTGTCAGCAGCAGTTGATGGAGCTCCACTCTGCCGTAAGACTCTCTGATCTATCAGCTGTGACGTAATGCTCTCCTCAATCACCAGCCCTGGGAACAGTAAATCAGAGCGCTGCTGCTCTGCGTGGTGCTAATGCTGGTTCCCTGCTCCCTGCTCCACCACTGAGCTCATCTACAGTCCAAACAGCAAGAGAACAGCAGGATGATTGCTGGACACTTTAATCGCTTCTAATGATCTCACCTATCAAGGCCCTATTAAAGCATTTGCATACAAAAACTAAAGATCATTTTGCATTTTAGGCACTGCTGCTAAAGATCCTCTTAAAATATATGTTTTGTTTTTGTTTCTTAACAATTATTGTCAGAGGCAAGGTTGGGCTCAGTGTGAAGACGATGACTCGAAAGGTAATGAATAGAGGCTCGGACTTAGATTAAAGCAGAACAATAAAAGCAAGAAGAACCTCTGACAGTTGAAAAATGAATCTAATGCATAAGAGCAAAAACAAACAAACAAAAAAACATACATTTTCTTCAATAATCATTAGATTAGAGATTAGATTAAATGGACCTCTTGGCCATCTTTACAGTGTTTGTTTGTGACAAGTAATATGGTTTGCTGTATGGCTAATGGACTTAGCACATTAGCAGGTATGATGTAACCATATAATTATTTGGATGCAGCTTCCTAGCAACACTTAATAGTATTAGATGATAACTGAGCACCCCTTCCTCAGTTGGAGGATGGAGGGGAAAAAACAAAACAAACAAAAACTCACACTGACAGCCATAATGCTTAAGCTGATGCATCAAAACAGCACTTCAAAAAACCAGAGGCATATCTCAAAACACTGGCGTCACCTGTCACCATCTCCCGGGTTCAGTCATTCCCGTTCACACTAAAATTAGGTAAAATGTAGCAGGCGAAGAATACATGACACAAGAATAATTAATGTCAATTTAATTTTATTTCTACAGCACATTTAAAAGCAGCACGGTTGACCAAAGTGCTTCACAAGTTAGTTAAAGAACAAGATAAAACCGTAGATCAATAAAATAAATACAACATAAAAACAAACAAATACAATAAATGTGAGTTAAAAACAAACAACTAAAACAAAACATAAAAAAAAACTGATGAGACTTAAACTGAACTTGAATTAAAAGGAAATGTAAAAAAGTGAGTTTTAAGACAGATTTTAAAATGTGACCAAGACGGCGTCAGCGTGCACGGCGAGTCGTTTCCCAGGGTTCCTCTGCCTGCTGCTGCTTGTGTTTTCCTTTTATTTGCCCCGATGACTCTGCTCTTCTCGTTTATGATTGGCAAACTCTTCTGAGTCTTCATCCAGTTAAACCGCAAACATTTGATCTAAGAAATAAGCCAGGAAGTCTTCCTCCACTATTGGCGGACATACCTGACTGCCTACGCCACCTACCACTCACCTTTGCCCTTAGGAAGTGCTCGAAAAAGACGGGGAAAACGGGGCGGCATCCTGGTGCGCATCAAGAGTTACCTCTGTGTTGCAATCTTTCCCTGCTTTCTGGCACCTGATTCAGATGCAATCGCTGGATCTGGCCTGTTAGACCTCCACTTCATTCGGAGCTGCCGGCGAAGCCTCCACCCATCTGGGTGTGGTCCTACAGAGGTGGGGGAGATCATGGAAACCTTCACCTGCTGGGACGTGCTCGTCCTAGTACTAGCATGATCACGCTTCAGATGGCTCTGGTTAACAGCAGATCTCTGGAAAACAAGACTTGAAATGAAATTCTAAGAGCAAATTATAAATTACATCCTTTACGTAATAAAGCTTATTCATATTCATATTCTCTGTAAGGATTTTGTGTCATTGTCCCTGGGTCTTGGACCCAGGCTTTCAAGTTTAGGATTCTTTCTAGTTTTGAATTTTAGGTTATATTTGGATGGTGTTTGTGTTATTGCTAATATTTAGTTTTCTGTTCACGTAGTTGTTGTTTATTCCTTTATGATTCTTGTTGTTCTTGCCTTGTTATTTGTGCCTTAGTTCTTAGTTTTAGTTACTGGTGACTTTAAGGTGGTATTTAGTGTGTTCCCTTTTTGTTCCTCACATATAGTCTCCTTGTGTTATGTCCAGTCTGTCTTTTTGTCACATTTATTTAGTATGTGTGTGTGTGTGTGTGTGTGTGTGTGAATCCTGTTCTGTTTCTGTCTTTACTTTGAAAGGTTCAGTTTTCCTCCATGTCGTGTGTAGTTTTACTTCCTCCCTCTGCCCTCTCTTATTCCCTGATTGTCCTGAGCTGTGTTTTGTTCCTCTCCTCTCGTCACCTCTTGTGTTTGTATTGTCTCAGTCTTCCGTTATCAGTTGTATCATCATCCATATAGCTGTGTGTTGCCTTGCTCTGTGTTCCCTGTATTAAACTCTTGGGCCCGATTCCAGCAAGCATGTTGAATAAACTCTGAGTTTAAAAATAAACTCTGAGTTAATTAACTTTAAATTTCCCGTTCCAGAAAGGCTGATCAAAATTCAATCAACTGAGAGTATGTACACCATGAGTTAAGCTTGTGCGTGAGTAAAGAAAGAAAGACATCATCATCATCAATGGAGTCCTAATACTATTTCACCATGACAACAGGTAACTAAAGAGCACAGCCTTCATTTTAATCCAGAGGATCGAGGAATATGAGCGCGTGTCCGTGCTGACCGTGATATTTATCTTAAAAAAAAAAAAGCAGGAGGGAGGAAGAGTCATTTTAATTAGCTTGGGCCACATGGAATAAAAGTCTGATATAAAAAACATACTTTTTTTATACCATTATTCATTATCATTTACCCAACTTGGATTTAGATCAAAAACTGGAATCCTAATATTACATTTGATTTTTAAATGTAATTAATCAGCTGTGACCTGACTGGGCCAAAACATAGAAAGTGAAGATATCAATCAGAAGAAGATCAATCACAGTTTACTGATGGACCTGTGATATTAGTTACCCATGTAATTTATATATATACACACACATATATATATATATATATATATATATATATAATATGAGAGAGAGAGACAATTTCATTATTTCTGCCATTACTGGATAAAATGCTTAACAAGATTTAGTTAATGTTCCCCAGCTTAACCATTTATGATTTGATCTAATCTCAGCCTTCGCTGATAGATGATGGCTCTCTCACAGCCATATCAAAGATGTTTTACTCAGTTACTGTTAATACTCAGAGCAGGGCCGGCGCCAGAGCAGATGGACTTGACAGGCAACTAACTTTGACAGGGGTGGGGGGGGGGGGTGGACATTAGACTCAGCTCACTTTGATATTTCAATGCAAAATAATAAAAAACGATAACAATTTTCATTCTTATAATTTTTAAGTTGTAAAAGCGTTACCTCTTTGGACGGGCCGGGACCCCCGTAATGATAACACTGAGTCAGGAATGGTGCAGCTTCATGAGTGATAAAACTGCAGGGCAGCTTTCCAAGTCTTTAATGGATAAAGTTTTATTATTAAAGGCAAATGTGTTTTTTAGAAATGTCTTAAGCTTTTTTTAGATTTTAAATCTTTTCATCATAGTTTTGGAAGCATGAGCCATTTTATATAAAGAATACAGATCGTGTTGGGAAAAATGAAGCCGTTATGAATTGATTTGGATGGGATGAACTGGGAAATGACTGGAGCCGAACTGGATCTGGGCCTGATCTGGTCTGAATCTGTGAGTCTTATCCATTTTGGATCCATTCTGCCACGCAGGTGGACTCCAACCTGGACACGCTTTGCAGATACTGTACCTTTGGGTCAATCCAATTTTGGGTTGACCCACTGAGACTCATTTATGCAAATATCGAGATTTAGAGTGTGAATTTTCAGACACCGTACCCTTCAAAATGTTGACATCATTTAATGACCGAATCTCAATCTATTAACAAATTTCAGCAAAATGTTCAGAACACAGACTGTTTGCAGCTGCATTTAAAAAACATACTTTAAATTACATTTAGTTCAGTTGGCGACTACAGATTTAATTCTGAGCTGATTATAAATCCATGACATAATCGCCGCCTCCATCCTTATATTGACAACTAAATGACTGTAAAGGTGCTCATATTAAGTACAAAAAATATCGAACTAACATCTAACTGGAATTTCAGTGTTTGGAAAAACTTAACCTTCTGCAAGTTAATTCACTCCCTTGTGTGCTTTGACGGCGACTGTATGAATGACGAAATGAATCAAAGTGTCTGTCGGCTGGTTCAGGTGGAGCGAGACTCAGAGTTGAAGTTAACTCTTTTTCTGGAACAGAAAACCCGGGCTTTCCCTCAACTCAAGCTTCCTGGAATAGGATAGGGTCCTGGTGGATCTGGATGTTTGGATTTCCTGGCTACGCGCTTTGTTAACTCCAAGATTTTTGGACTTCTTTTTGGACTTTGCGACTCTCTGGACCAAGAAGCATTAACGCTAGCTTAATGTTTATTCCTGTCTTCTGAGTCCTGCGTTCAGGTCTGCAGAACTTTAAGACACAGTGGTTCATGATATTTTGATTTCGAGTCATAACGTTGTAATCATCTAAAGTAGATGATAACTAGATATATAAACCACACTTTTACTGCACACAAAACACAAGCTGAAAGATATACTCAAAACTATTATTACACAACACTACGATAATGAAAATGATTACATTTGAGACGGTTGCGAGTCGTTTGCTGAGGAATTTGGGATTTGCAGTGAGTTGTGGGATGAGTAGTTCCTTCATCGTTTTATTTTATTTTTTTAATTTTCCTTTCTTTTTTTTCTTTTTTTTATCCAAATCAAATCTTTTCATGGTCACGATTCACCTTGTAACTGGTTCAAGGCTTACAACTCTTTAACTAATTTTCTGAAATGTCAATGGGGAAAATTAATGAGAAATTCACTTCTGGAACCGGAGCCCTTAAAAAAAAAAAAAAGTGGGCAGTCACTGTTGCGCTCCGTTGTAAACATTTTAATCTTTTCATCCATTTCGAGCTGTTTTGTTCCTATCGCGTACAGATCACCTTGAATTACCAACACAAACACAAAGTAAAACATGCTGGTTGGCGGTGCTTAGGCGGTAGAGCATGCACGTTTCAATTTTCAGGTCAGCAGTTTTATCCCTGGTTCTGGCCTGTCCAGATAGTGAGTTTTCTTTTCTTTTTTTGTTTGTGTCTTTGTTGTTAGCATTACTTTCTTCTTTGCTCCTGACAGAGAAGTGTCACTTTGTCTCTTGAAGCTAAACATATGTTGCTTTTGGCTATATGACTGATGCTCTCATTTTTCTTGGGAGGATAGACGTGTGTAAGCTGCAGAGGCATCACTGAGAAACAGCTGAGGATGGGACTTGGTGGCAGTGTGGGACCAAACATTTTAATTAGATCATGAAAGAAGAGGCCAAACCTGGAGAACTAGACGCTGACAAACCTGCGTATTGATGGCACGCTGACCTCTGCGCTTGTTAATTTCAAACAAGGAGACTTTGATCACGATCTACTTCTTATTTCTTCACGAGAGGGTTTGTTTCAGACAGTAGTCCAGAATGAGCCGTGCTGGCAGGGAGAGCTAATCAGTGCCAAAAGTATAGTTATTTTCCTATCAGGAGGCGACAGACAGGTAAAAAACCCTACAGAGTTGAGTGAGCACAGGCAGAGGTCAACAGATGGAGCCTGGCAGGGCAGGAGGAACAAGCTGCACCATTCCTTTCTCAAAGGGAGGCTACCATAAGTGTCAGCACAAGAAAGTCAGAGTGAGCAAAAGAACAGCAGATGAAACCGGAAGGACATTGGAGGGTCAGAGTTTTTCACCAAATTACGGGATCTTCTGTGACAGGTGTCATAGTTTAAAGGCAGGGAAGGTGACACCAGGTTGCTGGCCATGTAGCAAAACTGACAAGACAGAAGCTTCACATTTAAGAAAACCGGCATGACAGAAACATCAGAAGAAGAAGAATATCCATCTGGCTTTGCAAGCGTTCACAGTGTTGGATACTGCTGAATCTTTCCTTGATCCATCTACTTTTATAATATATTTGTCTTCTTTCATGCGACGTCTTCTCTCCCAGCAGCTCTAACTTGCTTGGTGAACAGTCGGTGGTTGAACTCAAGGAACTAGGATGGAGTTTCTCATATACGGGTTAGAGCGCCGCGTCAACGGCAATGGAAAGTGATGGGTTAGAATGAGGCAGACCTATTCGTCAGTTCAAATAATGTTTTGCCCTAGCAGTCAAGCTGAATGATGTGGAGCAGGAAGCGAATTTGTTGTTGTGAGAGACTGCCATAAAAAATCTGAAAAAACTTAAGTGCCTCTGTGGTTTGGACAGGATCCATCTAAAGGTGGTGTCCTTTGGAAAATAAAATGAAGTCACATCACTGAACAGCATCTGGACTAATCTAGGTCATGAAAGGTCCTTTATTCTAGCTCTTATATATACTTAATAACATATTGTCTATCATCCCAAATAAGTGTAAATCCCAGCAGAACCTAAGCATACTTAAATTGTGTGTTTGTATCTCTTAATTAGCAATAACAGAATATAATATGATGATACCCAACTGCAACAGAAATGCAGTGGAATAAGTAGTAAAAATATTTCACCAGTAAAGAGGTTTGGTGGAAAGATAGAGTGACATAAAGGAAAAAGGGGAAAAAATGATAAAATGCACATAGTTGCAATCCATCACTCAAAGGAACAGACCAACGGCAGCAACAGCAGTTAGAATGAGAATGACAACCAACTGGAGAGAAAGGGGTAAAAAAAAAAATCGAATAAAAGCAGAGTTATGTGATAATGGGCAACAGCTGTAACAGGTGAGAGCCGGATGCACATGTGGTATTTACCGGGTCCCTCTACACGAGAGCACAGGGAGAAAATGGGGAGCTAAGAGAGAGGAAGAAGAGAGAGGTGGAGATGGAGCTACAGCTACAGTCTTGACACTTGTTATCTCTGACCTAATTTATCATGTTGCTTCTCTTTTGTCAGGCATGGTAGATATTTCCACTGCCTGACAACCAGTGATGTTTCAACATATTTCGATGCTGAGAATCAGTCTCAGATCATAGCAGCCTACAGTAGGTGTGCAAAGACAAATCTAGAGTATTTTGTTGTGAAACCAGCACGTAGTTACACATTTCAGCATCTTTATGGACTCTCTCAAAATGTTGCACTATGCTGGCAGGAAACACGACTGAGAAATCTCCAATTTCAAGCCACAACATGTAGCATAGCGCCGCACACCTCCCTGTTTGGTCTGCACGTGTTAGCCGGTGTGTAACACGAAAGCTCCAGAGCAAAGTTAATGCTATCAACCATGATTCTGAGGCAGAAAGCTTTATCAACATTTCCTCAGGGTAGCAAGGTCAGATGCATCTTCACAATCCAAAAGATAAATGGATCAGTTTTCCACGCCACATGTTGTTCAGGGCCCAGTCTGCCAGCAGCCACATAAACATAAGCTTTCGGCCTTAAACGCAGGGTGTTCGGTCTAGTGAGGCTCGTCAAAATACAAAGCGTCCCCAAGCTAAGGAGCGGTTTGATGTGATTGATGGACGCCGAACGGCACGTTACAATAAATTCATTGGCGTGATCTGCAGACGTTCTCTGGCCTTGCGTGGTTGGATGAATGCAAAGTGTTTATGCTGAGATTTGAGCAGGAACAATTGCGGGATCCGATGAAATTGCCACCTGAAGTAATTCTGGTTTTGAAAGAGGCAGTAGTGTTTACGGAGCGACACACTACACAAACTACAGCTACCATGTGACTTTGCACAAATATGCACATTTAAAATGTGATTTTTTTTTTCTTTTTTTTAAATGGGATATACAGTGTGGCTTCATTTTCCTGTCCTGGATCTAAAAGGATATTGGCAAGTGAATACCCCTCATGTGTCTATATCCATTTGACTTGTTTTCATTGCAACAGGTGTTACTCACAGATAAAATGTGGAGGGAGAATATGATTTTCGGTTGAAGGATAGACATTTCTTATCTCAGATAACCACTTTACTCCTGTCATAACCTGTCTCTTCCTCTGAGTTCAGCTCTTGTGATTGCGCGTGTGTGGGGGACTCGGTGTTGTTTGACATGCATGCACTCGGCTTGTGTTGTCGTACATATTCACTGTAAGACCAGGGTTCTCAAAGTGTGGCCCACAGGCCAGTGGTGGGTCATAGGGATAAAGAAAGATTGCGCAACTGTCTCTTTCTATTATATAGCAGTTCAGAATTAGACTTTTTTTTTTCTTCAATTTCAACTCTGTTTTAGTCATTAGAGTAAGCCTTTGTAATGTTAAAGTTACAGTGTTTAAAATATCACCACTAGATGTCAGTAGAGTGCAGATTGCAGTCGGCCGAGTTCTGTTTTCCTACCCCTACCAATTCATATGCGTTCCTAGCTAAGCTGGATGCTATAGGACAAACATGTTTTAGTCAACCAAGAGAGATCAAAGACATTCAAATTAGACTGTACCCCATCATGGCGGCAGCCGGCTGGTGTGTTGCTGCTAGTTTGTGTAAAAAATTTTAACATATTTGAATAATATTAACACATAGCGATAAACTAGGAAATTTTAAAAGTGACTAAGGTCAGTTAAATATTTTGTGGTATTTTACATTATTACCCCTGAGTCACCTCAAAACGTTTGGCCACCGTTCATCTGTAGCGAGTGTACCCAGACAGTAAAGTGACCAGGAGTTTTTCCTTATCTGGGTAAGCTGTCAGATCACTGTTTACCTCAGCTGTCAATGCCGGATGAGAAGCGTCCACCTGTATTTGCTCTGGAGGAGCCTGTAAAACTTTGTGAAAGGAGTCTGTTATAAGTCGATGAGTCAGTGAAGCTCACTTCCGACCGATGACGGCGATGCTGAGGTGAGTCGTTGAGGATATCGTGAACTTTTCTGTCAGTAAGCACTGCCGGTTTTGCCTCTGTTAGCTGCTTTGTTAGCCAGCGTTAGTGAAACTGTCTTTGAAGTGGATGCAACTTTGTTGGACTCTGATGCGTTAATCTACTGACAATAAGTAATTGCAACAATACTCTGAATAAATAAGCATGTTTATGCAGGGGTTTTTTTTGTGTTCAGTTCAGGAGATGAGTCTTGAGGTTAAGAGGAAGAGGATGACATTTTATTAGAGGTTCTCTCTCTCTCTTTCTCTCGCTCTCTTTTGCTTCTTTGGTGACGTTAGAATGCGTCACTTCTCGAGTCTGAAGGTGCAGACTCAAATTTAAATGTCCACATGCAATTATTGGTGAGAGGGATGCACTTCCCGGCCACTGTATTCAAATATGACGGGGGAACATGCCCACTCCTATGGAAAATACATCGTAATGTATTTTTAATGGATTAATTATACGTTTATGAGAATTCATCAATTTGCTGGAAGACGTAATTACACACTAATCTATGTATGTTCATGAGTATCTTTTTTATCTGTTCAAAAACCTAATAAAATTGCTCACTGTACCTTTTAAAGATTGAATTGGCAAACTCACTAATGATTTGACAATAAAAATATAAACCATCAGAAATAATTAAAATTAAAAATCTAAACCGTCATCTTCTCTACAGACAAATTACAACACTAATTGCGTTTGATGTTTTTTTTTTTTTCTTGGCACTTGGCCATCAAAACTTCTTCTTCAAAACTGCTCTAAAATGTGCAGACCAAATGGAAGGGGTTTATTCAATTTTGATAAAAAAAAATCAGATTTATTCCAAACTGGTGTTGGTAAAAATCTGGCTGCACTGTTTGGAGGCAGGCATTGTTAGCTATTAATCTGTACCATCTCTACTTTGAAATCTTTCTGTATGGTAGTTGGTTACTTGATGCTGTGATCTGATAAATGGAGTCATCCTGAGGTTACAGCACTACACATTCCTGATTATAGTTAATTTTCTAATGACTAAGCTGGTGTCAAATGTTCAAATTATAGATGTTGCAAAGCAGCAGCTAACAATGTCAGCCCCCAAAACAGTGTTACCAGATTGCGCTGACAGCAAGTAGCCCCACATAAAACTCTAACCTCCTCAATCATCATAAAAGTAAGGTCAGATTTTTCTTTTTTTTTGAGAAAAATCCAAATCTATGATTAGAAGAAATTTTGGCTTATATACAGTATATGCATATTGTGTGTGTCTATGCGCGTGTGTGTTTTACAGTGACTCATTTCTGTGTTCTTGAACTCTGTGTGTTTTTTAACACTATCGGTTGCCACCGATTATTTGGATTCACAACTTTTCTGTGAAGAGTGCTCCAAGCCACTGAGACCTGGAAGAGAAATACGTTTCTGAAATCTCAAAATTAAGTGAGGAGCAAAACAGAACATGAAGACGAAGTAACCTCTCAGCAAGATATTCAGAGAGACATGATCCTGCAGGCTGGGCTGTTGGTGTTACTCATAGAAATGTTGGCACTGGTTGCTCTCTGTTTATAAAGCTGGCGGGCCCAGAGCATGGGGTGGAGACTGTGGAGATCTCAGATATTTGGCAAAGTCAACAGCGGTAACAGGAGGATACTTCATCATAGTCACAGTCACTGTCAGGTAGCTGAGACCTTGCCAGCTTTTTCAATTTCTCCTGGCCTCATAGCAATTTGCCAAGTGGTGGAATAGCAGTTGAATTGCAATCTGTGCATAATTTTATTTGTATAACACAGCGGAGGGAGTGACCTAAATAGGGCTGAAGGACACCTGGAGAGAAATAACCAATAATACAGTCAGAGGTGCTGTATTGCATCGCTGCCACTAGAGAAATGTCTCCTAGTTGCTTTGAGGAGGTCACCAGATGGCATGAAAGTCACCAGCCTTTACCTCCGACAAACTGGGAGCCTGTTTAGTGAGGACTGTACTTTGTGGTGTGAAATACTTTGAAAGTGTTAGTGTAACTAAACACAACCGTAATCTGACTGTAATGCGTCACTTTTTCTAACAAGGTGTCTGAACAGCACTTCACTTCAGGCTGGCTCACTTGGAAATATTACCTGGGTTATTCACTCGTGAGTTTATATTTTATGTATTATACAGTACTTGCATAAATGTAACAGCAGTAACTGTAACAAAGAATAACAAAAACTATTTTATAGAGAAAAATTTGGTATTGAAAAACAGTACGTGTGAGCACTTGGGGACAAAAGATGGAAAGGGCTGACAGCAGCTGACAGTAAGAAGAATGCAAATGTGACAAGATGATGTCACGAAAAGGCTAATTAGGGGCTGACAGCATTTAGAGACTTTTTAACCCGGCTTTGGCGAGTTTCCATGGAAAGCAGTCGAAACTCTGTTTCTTTCATTGCAAGTATTTATACTCAGCCAAACTGCTCGGCTCTTGACTAAAACTCAATCATTTTAACAGGCAGAATACGGCGTTGAGAGTGGAATCAACCATTTTCATCAAATCTTCCACAGAGTTAAGAGTATTTCTCAAATTGTTGAAGTGTTTCTTTAAATAGTTTCTATTTTGAAGGTCTTCCTGAGTCCTTTTTGTGCCTTAAATTTACGTTCATTGAATATATAGCTGAAACAATTTAGTCTCGTACAAAAGTGAGAAAATGGCTTTTTTTGATTTGGGATGAAAGAACCACTAATACAGCTGTGGCTTTCTCCCTCTCTCTCTCTTTTATTTTATTTTATTTTATTTTTTTTACCATTCTTGTACCTCAAACTGATGCAACAGTACCCTCAGTAATTCAGTCACAGGACAGCCTCAAATTGCACTGTGTCAAGATAGGTGCAGTTCACTGAGAGCATGTCAAACAGCAGTACTGGGCTAATGGATTTCCTGTGTGTCCCGGTGGGTTGTTTCACTATCGACAGGAGAGTGGCTCAAGTCCTGCCATTCACAAACCTGGGAGCTGATAACATGGGGAAGGAGAGCAGACAGTGCCACAGTTCACCTGTCAGTCCAGCTCCTGTTCCAAACGGCTGCTGTTGATTTAACTGATTGGAGACAGGCCCACTTAAACAAAACAGAGTGTGGGCGTCCCACTGAGAGTGTTACAGAGACAAAACACGCTGGTATAACTGGCCTCCTGTTTACTCTAACATGGCAGACGTGACCTTTGGTGAGCATTTCAAATAACCAGGGGGACCTGACAGAGGCTAAGCCGAGCTTGGGAGACAAAGTTCCTGCTAGTGTTGACATTACTGGCCATCTGCTTTAACTGGTCGACTGGGAGAGCAGCACAGAAGCAGGTAGTTAAAAATGTGCAGCTTTAGCTGCTTTTTTAGGGGCTTCACTAAGAATGTTCTAGTTTTCCTTTTTTTTTTTTTTAGTTTGCTATTGAC
>JAVDPK010001748.1:466074-507408 GCA_034780415.1 Cichlasoma orientale | reverse complement strand
CTTTCGGATGAGAGGTGAAACGTCTTCAAGCAACAAAAAGAAGTCCAGTCGCCTTTTTTCAAGCTCCAGAGACTATTGACAGTTATGCAAGTCCAAAATGTTCTCATACAGCCTTTGGAAGATTTTTCAGTCAAGGCTGCAAATAATGTTCAGTCATACTTTGCTGATTATTTTGTTATTTATTAACCAGCAGTAAAATATATCCCAAGCCCGGACTCAAAGGTAATGTCCTTGGGCAACAAAATAGGGGAAAAAAGGCACTGGTTGAAGGATAAATTTTCTCACTCCTCATTTCTATGTATACAGTGTCAGAGAGTACAATAACTACACACACACACATACACTCACACAGATTTACACTGCTGATTAATGCAATTAGTCTGGTAGATACAGCATTATGCATTTCATAATCTAAAATCCAAGTCTTTTGCAATTACTATCACATAGAACTTCAGTGTTCTGGTATTTTTAAAATGATCTAACAGCAAGCGCTAAACAAGGGGAATAATATGCAGCAGAAGTCGAGATACACGTGCTTGATGTGCTGCTCCGGCTCGTGCAGGATTTTGATTTTAATATTATTAACTACACTACATAATCAGTATGCTAACATAACAGTGTTTAATGTGCTATGAGGCTGAGAAATGTTGACCAGGTTTGTCAAGTCAATAATGACATTGGTGTTGTCATCCAACTTCCTAATGAGCAGTGAATAATGTATTCATTATTCACGTCTCGCTAAAAACAACAGGATGGCAGTTCTGTAAAATGCGACAGTAGGATGTTCCGTCATTTTGAATGTGAGGAAAGTAACAGATTGCAGCTTTAAGACATGTTTTAATCACTGCATTGGATTTCCTGGAAATGTAATTGCACACATTTTCAGAGCCGTGTTAGGCTTTCATTTATAGACGGGCTAACTCGCGGTGTGCTTTGTGACTCTGTCTTTTATGGCTGTGTGTAATCAGACTGCGTGCCCTTCTCTTGATTAATAATGGCTGTGATTTCACAAGGTGCTACTGTATCGGGGTGGCTCTTTTCCAAGGTGTCATTTGGCCAAAGAGTATGAACCGGCAGCAGAATGAATGACTGCATATCCCATTACCCCCAGTGCTGGGTTTGCATTTTGTCCTCTCTCGTGGAGCCTTACTGAAGGGTATTTCTGAAATAAATAAATAAATATAGTAAAACACCTCAGAGTTCCTTTAGAGCAGAAGGAAATGGTGTGAGATTTCTTTCCTGTGACACCCTGTTGATTTGTGCTTCCCCTCATCCTTAAATGTAAATGGAAAGCTTGTGAAATACTGGTGCTATTGCTGGTTGCATAGCTAGCAGCGGGAATAATGTAATGACATGTTAAGATTCAGAGAGAAGAGTTTGAACCAGCAGGATAGAAGAGTGACCTCAGCTCAGCTAAGTGATGGTCTCAGCTCAGCTCCATCTGCCCATTGTGTTTGCCCTTGGCAACCCAACATAGTTGCTGGTGTTGGTGAGTTAATGAGGACTGCGGAAAGGTTAAGTAAACAGGAGGGGCCGGCCTAACAGGAAAATTACTACTGCCATCATCACAGACCGTAGCTGGGCACAGCTCGGGCTGCTCTCATCATTATGTCATTCATCAACTCTGATTTTAATGATGCGTGGGTAATATTGAACTATAGATTACAGCAGCATGCCAGTGGTACATATTGGCACCCCTGGCTGCTAAAATGCTTTGAATTCTAATTGAAGTGCGCACAGCCGAGTTAGGTAAAGAAGTACGAGCCGCTTCTTTTGTTCAGTGTTGAAGAGGATGGAGGCAGAGTGAGGGGAAGTGGTCGCTTTCAGCCTTGCCATTCCTCGTGATTGTGAACTGCTCCTTGGAACTTCTCCTCAGGACGAACACAGTCTGCCGACTCCCTACATACCATGATGGATGATGGGATTGTTATTCAGCATTCCTAGGCTCCGCTCGGCTGCCAAGCTGCTGTCTCCTCCGATGGCCATTGTTCTCCGGTCGGCTGGAAGAGTCACCTTTATCCGATTGAAATAAATGAGATATACTCACTGAGACATTAATTACAAAGTTTATCTCCCGGCTAAAGTACACTAATAAAGGCCTCTAATAAGGCATCCATCATAGCTAGACTCTGTGGATGTGGCTAAGGGCGCTGGCCAGAGGTCACCGGATTTGATGAATGACAGTCTGCGTGATGCAACAAAAGATATTACAGATCTCTCCTTTCATACAGTAACCACAGGAAAGCACACAGTGACATGCTCAACGTGAATCTCAGCAAAATAACATTATTACTATTCTCTCACTTTTGAATGTTACCCGTATTTACAGTTGTGATCAGACACAGTAAACTGTACGTTTATAGGTCCAAACCCGGTTGTTATTTTCATGATGCTTTACTCAGTCCCCCGGCCAGTTGTACTGCTGGGTGTGTTCACCTACAATATGCTTACTTGTCAAAGCAGAAAACCAGCACAACTGTAAGTACTATTTTTGTGTGCTCGCCTGCAGACAATTATGACAAATGTGCACACTGCACTGCCGGCACTCACTGCTGACTGCTGCAGGCCAGGCCAGAAATTGGTCCTTCTGGCTCGAAAGATAAACTCAAACAACCAACAGGACCGAGCGAGTTGTTCACAATTGATTAAGCTTTTCTGTAACCTAACCCTGGGGCAGTAGATGACTCAGAAAGATTCTCAACCATAACATTAGATCATAAAAGTCATTTTTGTCTACATGATCCATTACTGTCAGTAATTGACTTTGAGCTATGTTATCTTGAGCCACCTGCGATCAAACACAGTGGCAGAAAGTTTCCTCAGTTATTTTATTTAGTCCCCCCCCCCCCCCCCCTCTGTAAAACAAACTGGACCAAGCAGTGGCTGCAGAGTGCAGTCGTGCAACATCCCCGCGGGGCCTCTTGTAAAACCGAGACGGACAGAATACATGTTGTTTTCAGTCAAATTTTACATCTATAATGCAAAGTGGCCCTTTAAACATTCGCTAATGGCAGCGGCTCCTTCCTCACGCACAGGGTAACATGATTTTGAGACCACGCTATGCATTCAGGAAGGACTCCGTTCATGTTTTGTGCCTCTAAACAACAGTTTCCTTTTAAGCTGGGTGTTGGGGTGAGACCTCTGGATGTTCAAACGCTCGGATCATGGGTGAAGTTCAAGGTGATTACACACGTATTTCACAAGAACACATCAGCGCTGGGCTGACTGGTGTTACAAAAAAAAAGCAAGAAGAGTTCTCCCGCATGAAAATGCCTTGAACTGAATTTTCTTTTCTTTTTTTTAAGAATAGAAAGATATTTTTATTTTCTTTGATCTAAGTGAGCGTATAAAGCTGAGGTAAAGGTATTCCTTTAAAGCAGATACCTACAAAGAGGTATGAAAAGAACTTCTTCTTGTACTCTACTAAGTCTTGAAGAGCCATTTTTCTTGTACAAAAAAGCAAATTGTCCATGCAGTGCAATTTTAGTGACCATATTGTGCCTTTTGGCAGCGACTCAGAATGACTGTCTGACATCTCCACTGCTGCTCTGCTCTGCTAAGATTGCACCAGCTGTCTCCTGGTTGCTTTCTAATGTCTTCTTTGTTAACATTTCATCAACTGTGTGATAACGGCGTAACTCGAGGGCAAGCTCCCTCCAGCAATGGACTACAATGGCACAGTGTGCTTAGCAAAGATCTACTGTATGTATGAGTCAAAGAGAAACAGTTACAGAGACAAGGGAATCATAAATCTACTTGTAATCAATGCATTATTAAATATAATACAGTAGACGTGCAGCAAATTAGCTTTAAATGGCCAGGGATGAATTTTAAAAGGCATGTAGAGTAAATTAATTCTCATCTGTGTCTTTTATGCTTGATGCAATTAATTGTTACTGCATGTGGGTATACACTGACGTGGAATTAGACGGGGCATGAACTGTCAACAAGAAACATAAGGCAATCCTTTTAACATAAAATCAAAACAACCGCGGTTTAAACTTTTAGTCTTTTAATCGCAAAACTGGTGTCCCCGTGCATGTCACACATCATACAGACATAAAAGCTCACTCATCAGTGGAAATAAATGACCAGCATACTCAAGTGTACTACTTACAGTATGCAAAGTAGCAGCTTCCTCTCATATGCAAAACATTCCTTTCACTCCTTGAGATCTATTATTCACTTTCTTGCTTGCATATCCAATTACTAAATGAGCTTTTCTTTATTGCAGCAACTCAAAAAAAAAGAAGAAAAAAAAAAGAATCCTCATGGACAAAAGTCTGTGGTAGCAATTAGTAACACCAGAGGGTAGCATGGCTTGTCTTCTTGTTGCTCTCGTAATGACTCCCTTTGGTGTCATTAACCACCGAGTCTGTGGACTGTGATCTGTGTTGATCATCCAGTTAAATTTACTTGTCTTCATCCAAGTGCAGAATAAGCTACATATTGTATGTGCATAATTTTCCTTTTTCGGATAACCACTTCCTGTATGTGAAAACTGTTCGAGTAATTCCCATGCATAAAATGCTGCCAGTTAAGGTCTACAGTGTGTTTTGGCATAGAATAAGACAAGAAAAACTGTCTGTATCATGATGATCTCCTACTGCTTAGTTGCACATAATGCATGCTGTGGTTGGTGGTGGGTTTGAAAGTACAGTGCCATATTGTAGACTGAAAATAACATTAGATGTGCTTTTTTTTTCTTTCCGTCACTGCTGCAGAAGTTCACCCCTGCAGGCTGACCAAAGCTCTGTGGTTTGCCCAGGGCAAGCTGTCTCGCTCTTGCCTCTGCAACTCATCTGTCATTGGCCAGACCTAAAGCTGCTGGATCATTGCCTGAAGACTTTTAAAACTCTCTGGCGAGAGGTCATACATTGAATTAGAAAGCCAGTGGGGGAAATATCTTGGTGCTGGAGCAAAAGCAAGTATTAAACTGCATTTCTGAGGCAGGAGAGCCTCAAGCGTTGCTAGCCCTGTCAGTGTGGGCCTGGTCTGTCATATGAAGTTGCAGTTTATTCCAGGGGAATACATTTTAAATACCAGGACTGAGTTCACTGTTTAGCTGATGTCCAAAATTTGGTATTGATTTTGTAGTTTGACCAAGTTTTTCACAGACATTGTGTTCAGTATGTGCAGTTTTTAAATCATACAAATTTAAAAATGCTCCAATACAAGCAAAACTTATGCATTGGAGATTTTACATACAGAATATTTTTGCTCTAATAAATTACTAAGTGATGAACCTAAAAACAATCATCATCTTAATCTAAAGCTCCTCTCAGCTTTACGCGGCGTTTCGGCTCAATGTTTGGCTGTCCATCCTGCAACTTCTCTATGCTGGTTCACTCTCATCGCTCCCATGGTGTTGGTTTTGGACACAGCAGGGAGTCTGTTCAGAGAAAAACTTACGGTACCAAACAGCAAATACAATTAATGACTAGTTGGTGAAAACACTGCAGCATTTAGCAGCTAAATAGCCGCATATTCCCTCAGGACTTGGTAGAGAACAAAGACAGAGCTAAAAGAGAGTGAATCCTGAGCTCAAATTAATGGTGTTGCTGCTCCTTGTGCGTGAATAAGGATTTGCTTGGTTACAATCCCTTATATAAACTTAGAAGGTATATCACTGTTCTGTAGCCTCAAATTATCACTGAGCAAACAGTTATCTGATACGCTGTGTTCAGGCCTACAGCACGTGTGTTAACATACTGTATGTAAAATTTGAATTAATAATTTATTGCAGAGTAACCTTTTCTGTCTAATAAATGCAGCGCAGTAAACATGCACTATTCTCCTTTGAGGTGCCGTGGAGTATATTGTACTGTATCACGATATGGAAATACTGCACATGAACTGTCTACTTAGTACAGTACTCAATAATTACATTCGACCGAGAGCACAAAAGAAATGACACAGCAGAATAAAAAACAAGTAGTCTGGGAAAGTAACATGTGACTGAAATGTGGGAAAGCACACGCCTCCACTCCCAGCAGTCTCTCTCCACTTCAAGTACTGAAGTGTTTGTCATTCAGCTTAATAAGGTGGCCCCAACAGGGAACGCCACACCAGCAACCTTAGGCTGGAGAGGCTGGGGCTGTGGAGGGTTTATGTTTGGTGTATTGACAGTAAATGGATTTGCATAGGAGCTGTGGGAATTGGTTCTGGAAAAGGACAGGAATTTGTCCCAGATTTAAGCCCATTATTAGGAATTAATGTCTTCAGTTTACGAGCATCTTACCTAAATGTATCAAGGTGTAAAATAAAAAAATAAATGAAACCAATTCAGATGATGTTTTTACAATACTGACATCATAGGTTAGAGGTCCTGAAATGTGCAGTGCAGCAAATAGTGCAACTAAAATATGCATATGGAAGCCCGTTTTCAAAGTCGCCACTAATAAAAAAACAACAACACAAAAGCAGGTTTATTTAAAGAAAGCTGCAAGTATAAAACTGTAGATAAAACAAAGGACCTCAGAAACAAGAGTGGCTACACTTCTGCAGTGGCAGAAAACAACTCTATTATAGTGACAGCTTTACATTTTGTTCTGTTTAATTATTCATCTCAGCCACTGAATTGTAAACATGTCTTAATCAATCAAGTGACAATGGCTAACAATTCGTAAATATAACTACTGTGGGGGTACTAAGGCCATTAATTATTCAAACTACTCCCCTCTTATTAGTAGGATAACAGTGAGGAGGTCAGTAGAGTTCTCGGTTCAGTTCCTCGGCTCAGCAAACTGACCCTGAAGTTCATCCGCTGCGTCGGATCGCCTGCAGCAAAACTTTAAACTTCAGAAATTAATTTCTCTCACTGAGTTCAAAGCCTCAGTTAGGGCTGAATAAGATGAATCCTGTGGGAAGTATTGTTTTGCATAAGTTGTTATCTTCTAGACTGTGGCACTGCTCTCTCATCTTCTCCTCTCTGTGTTTTTTAGGGCTGTGAGATTGTTTTTGTAATATGATAATGTTTTGTTTGTCTCAAACTTCATATGTGTTGCCCCCTTGCCCACATCTGACTCATAAAAATATTTTTGAACTCAGAATAAATTAAAGATTGCTGAACAAATGTTTTCAAAATCCTTCCCGGTGATAGTCCAGAGTGACTCTGACTGCCAGACTTCACCAAATGGCCAGCCTAGCGGCGAAACCTGCCAGTTATTACTTTAAAGCTGCACCAGAATTCGCAATCTGCACAAACCGTGCAGGCTTTGAGATTCAGATGACTGCGGAGAGGAAAGAACGATAGCAGATTGATGCTGACAGGTCTCCAGATAGGGACATTTATGACAGTTTGCTTCGGTGTGGAGCCCTTAGTAAATTATGTGAACAGCCAAACATATGTGATTATTGAATCCCTCATTCCAAAACTTTGGGATTCGGTCTGCTGCTATAACAGCCTTCACTCTTCTATGCAGGCTTTCCAGGCTGTAGGGATTTGCTTCAATTCAGCTGCTAGAGCATTAGTGAGGTCAGCCAGTGATGCTGGGTGATAACGTCTGGATTCTAGCTCCAGTTCATCCCAAGACTCTGTGCAGGCCAGTCAGGTTCTTTGACCTGTAGTCAAATGGTGCAAAAAAATACTGCAGATTTGTCAAGTGTCCATCCGTCCATTTTCTGATGCTTATCCGGGTTTGGGTCACGGGGGGCAGCAGTCTAAGCATAGACACATAGACTGAGCCACCTCCTCCAGCTCATCTAGGAGGACACTGAAGCGTTCCCAAGCCGAGAGGTATAACTTCTCACCTTGGAGGCATTCAGGAAGTGTTCTAGTCAGATGCCTGAACCACCTTAACTGGTTACTTTTGATGTGGAGGAGCAGCAGCTCTAGTCTTCATCCTATCTCTTCATCCCGGCCACCCTTTAGAGGAAGTTCACTTCGATCGCTTGTATCTGCAATCTAGTTCTTTTGGTCACTACTCAGAACCCATGATCGCAGGTGAGGGTATGAACATAGATCGACCAGTAAATTGACACCTTCACTTTCACAGTCAGCTGTCTGTTTACCACAGCACACCAATCCAGCGTCCATATCAATGCTGATGCTGTGCCAATCTGTGAACCTCCCGCTCCGCTGTTCCTTCACTCGCAAACAAGACCCCAAGATACTTCAACTTCTTCACTTGGGGCAGCAACTCATCCCTGATCTGGAGTGAGCGCAAAACATAATTAAAACCGAAATAGCAAAATGGGGAAAATAAATAAATAACAAAAAACAGTAATTAAATAGGGCTGCGCCTGCGGACCGGCAGCATCTGTGGCTTGATTAAAGCTTGAGAGCTTTCTCACCTGTGGCAAAATGCTACAATACCCCATATAAGGACAACCTTGCATATATGCACCATATGTCAGCATTTCCATCTATTCTGACTGAACATGGTTGTGGATGTATTTTATCAGGCCCCTCCATTTGATGTCTTTGAGCACTTTCTTACTATTGAAAGAGGGACTTTGCATTTGTTCGAGTGAAAATGTATTGATTATTTTTTTCATAAAATCTGTTTTACCTAATATCTCATTTAGATTTTCTGCATTTGACTCACTGACTCGCTCATAATTTATCAGTCGTTAATCACTTTCAATTATTAATTACAGTTCTTTCCTGAAACTTCAATTTGTTATAGCCAGCTATTGATTTGCAGAAAAAAAATTCTTGGAAATTACTTTATTGAAACCTAACTTTAAAATCTTGTCATTAAGTTGTGTGAAAAAGATTTCACGGGATTCTAAAAAGTCTTTGTGATTCAGTAGCTCGTAAAACCACCATTAGCTTCAGTTCTTTTAGGTTTGTGTGCATTTATTTATGCACAGCTCTCTTAAATTCCCACCACAGCATTTAAATCAGGTTTAGGCTGGACTTTGGACCATTGCAACACCTTAATTCTTTTCTTTATTTGTTGTAGATTTGCTGCTGTGCTTGGGATCATTGTCCCGTTTCATGAGCCAATTTCAGCCAAGCTTGAACTGTTAGATGAATTCACATCTGACTGGAATACTTTGGCACGCTCAGTGAAGGAAGGCGCCCGGGTCCTGTGGCTGCGAGGCTGTAAAACAAGCCCAAATCATCACCTCTCCACCACTGTGCTGGACAGTTGGTATGAGGCGTTTGTGCTGATGTGCTGGGTTCGGTTTCCACCAAACGTGGCGCTGTGCGTTACGGTCGAACATCTCCACTTTGGTCTCATCTGTCCAAAGTTGATCCAGAAGTCTTTTGGCTTGTTCAGATACAACTTTGGAAATTTAAGCCGTGCTGACATTTTCCTTTTAGAGACAAGATGCTCCTTGATTCCTCTGGAAGTATAGAAAACTGTGAAAACTATTTATTTTACATGAATGTATGTGTTGAATTATATGCTTGTCAGTAGATTAATTTTACATTATTACATATTACGTCTGTTGTAATATGATGATTTTCTTAGAAAAAAACAACACATAAATGACCCAAAAGACATTATTTTTTCAATTTTTCTTTCAATTATCTTTTTTCCCCATCAAAAAGTAATAAGTCTGCTAATAATAGACTTTTGACTTCATGGCAGAACCCAGAAGTTGACTGGCGTGACTGGCTTATCCATTTAAAAAGCTGCGTGTCATATCATAAGTCCAGTTTTTGACATTTTTGCCTGGACTGAGCACTGTGAAGTGGAGGATGACGGGACAAATGTGTAAAGAAAAAGAGCGCGGGGGGATGACATGCAGACATGGTCTTCAGCCGGATTTACTTTATATACCCAGGATGTTGTGGTTAAATTGTGTCTGCCTCTGTCATACCTTGTGGTCGGCGGGACGTCTCGCAAACCGCTTTTCTCACATTTGATGAGCAATACACATGAGAGTGACTTCTTGACATGAAAAATGGCATGTGGTGAAATACAAATAGGATCACAATCAGGAGGAAGTAGTTCATACTGGAGATGTTGACAAGACAAATGTTTGTTCATTGGGTTGTAATAATCTGTAATCAGAGCACAGCAAATGCATTTCCATCAGACTGTTTTGTAGTGCAGATAGATTTGAAAAATTGCCTTAGGACTGTGATCAAACACTGGAATCACATCATCTCAAACAGCCAGTATTAGAACATTTTGTAAACAGTGTTTATCTGTAATTGCTGTCTTTTTTTTCCCTGACATAGTAAAAAGAAAAAGACATAATCTTACCTTTTTTTTCCTTGAGTATAGGTTGGCATTTAGAGTGGAGATGACTCAGTACTATTTTTTTTTATACAAATATGGTTGACTTTAGAAATCAGACCTTTGGGACTTTGTAGTTCCTCAAATAGCCACGGAGATGGGCAGTGCTTCCCCAGAGTGAAGGTGTGTCCTACTTTGCGCGGGAGTATGGGAGGCTTTGATGTGCAATGCACTATATTCTTTGGAGACTTTGAGCGGGATGGATGCGCTGTTTAATCGAGGAATTTGTTTGAAAACAGAAGCGATATGAAAGCCGCACGTTTTTATTTTTGCCCAGGAATATATTTGGAAGACTTTGTTAGAAATGGAGATAATTATTTAATTTTTTTTTTTTTAAAGAAAAATCTTTATGTAGTGCCAGAAGAAGAAGATCCCAGTATAGGTTGACTCCCAGGGGCCTTGAGTAAATAACAAACATGCACTGGCAGATTGTGTACCAACCTGTGCTTTTTTTTTTTCCTCCCAGTGTTTTACTTGTGAAAATCAACACATTTGTTAACAAGGTTATATTCACTGGCATAAAATAACACTTTCGGTCCAAGAAGTGTTGCTTTTTTGTGCAGCACAAAATTTGTGAGGGGGTGGTCCTGTGCGAACATGCACATAAAGGAATATATACAAGTTTTTTTTTGTTTTTTTTTTCAAAGACTGATTTCAAGGATTTTTACTTTCTTGGCAGCCATTGTTTTCCAGTCTTATCTGCACACAATGAAAATCAATGATCATCAAGTTTGCTATAGTGTTTGTCAGTATTACAGCACATTTTAACTGCATGGCAACAGATATAAAGCCTCCTCAGCATCGCCTCATAATACTTTGATCTGAACTAAAATGACTGGACATCAGTGAGTTTGAGGAACTGT
Organism: Cichlasoma orientale; assembly: GCA_034780415.1. Taxonomy (NCBI): domain Eukaryota; kingdom Metazoa; phylum Chordata; class Actinopteri; order Cichliformes; family Cichlidae; genus Cichlasoma; species Cichlasoma orientale. The sequence goes on along the minus strand of JAVDPK010001748.1, from coordinate 496,346 downwards.
AAAAGCTATTAAAGCCGCGTGTTTCAGAAAGCGATGAGCGTGTGTCATTAGGAGGAAATGGGCTAACCTAGTTCAGCATTTAACCAACAACCTTTCCCTAACCTTAAAGAAGAATTATGAGTGGATAAACAAATTAAAAGCATTATCAGTGAACATTTTTACAGATCAGTGAAAAAGATTTAATCATTACGCTCATCAAGTGTCAACCAGGTGGCGCGTTGCTTGTTTCTGAATGTGTTTTGTGTTTCAAATTGTTGTGTTAATGGTATATAAACGACATTACGAGCAGGCAGTGTTTAGACTCTGTAGTGGGTGTAATTAAATTTCTGACATGTTGATGTTCTTGCTATTAATGAAGATATTTATCTTCTGAACTGTTTACTGTTCACCATCAATACTGTTCTTAACATTTGACATTATGCGGCCACTGAAAAACACAGCTCATCATTGCGAGCATTGTCACATGTTGTTTGTGTAAAGGACTGGCTGTGTGTTTGACGTCTTGCGCAGTGTTTTGTTATCCTGGCAAAGAACAGAGAGCTCAAAGTATGGAGTTTGACTGTGAATAGAATATTTTGACTGTGGTTTAGATCAACCAAATGACTTCAGATAGATGTTTAAATTTACCCACTGCACAAAATCCATTATTCATTTACCAAATATCTTAAGCAGGTCTGTGGCCCAATAAAATCTGTTTGAATTAAGACTGTTTTTCCTGAAAGAAAAATAACCGCTCCGCTGTGTTTACCTCACCAGAAAATCTTTAACAGTAATAAGAATAAAAATACAGTGTCAGTAAACACTGTAAACTGTGTAGGAATCTTCCTGTTGAATAAATCAGCCGGAAACACGAAAACATTTTCCTCTGGTCGCTCCCTCTGTAGCAATGTTGGCAAACCGTGAATCCTGAGCCATGTTTTCTTCTTCTTCTTCTTTGTTGGCGGGGGCCGCTAGTCAAAGCAGGTGTCGCTCATTGTCACCGTGGTAACATCAGTCTCATGAAGCGTTTACATCGCGATGCAAAATTATGCCTCACTTCCTCGGTGTCGCTCCTCACAGCCAGCAGGTCAAGAAGTACAATCAATAATTGTGTCACCTCCAGGAATCACGCTTAGAATCTTTTGCTTGTTAGGTGACAGTTTAAACCACCATACGACAGACACAGCCACATATTTTCACATCCACGCTCCGAGCCCTGCCTGTTTTTTTTTTTCCATACAGCTCCAGCTGCCCTCAAATGGACTCAGTAAGCTTCTCCTCCGTTGCTGATTGTCAGTGGCCTCAGGAGAGAACTCAGTCTGTGGGGAGCATCCCAGCTCAATTTTTTTTTAATCATAGTTCAAGTAGTTTGCGCGAACGTAGAACAAAAACTTATGTTCACGTTTTAAGGCTTAAGTTAGCCACGGGGTAACGTTTCTAATTTTTTTTGGTTTTAAAACTTGCATTAGACTAATTAAGGAAACAAAACTGAGACTGGTCTAACCCTAGAGCATCCAAGAGCCCCATGTGTGTTGGATTCCCCATACCCAAGCATCACTGTATGTTTAACCTTCTAATATTTTGCTTAAGATAGTAATCGCAGTTTTGAGCAGTTGCTTACACAGATAAGCTTCATTGAGCAGTAGTGCATACATATAAATTTGTAATTTCATTCCTTTAATAAGCTTCTTTTCATCTTCAAATAAAGTTCCAGACTAAAAATAACTCCCCATTCTTTGTGATAATTGTGGTGACACACCGCTCACACGGCGGCACTGAGATCAGCGTAACAGCGTGCAGGTGTGTTTGCAGAAATCGTCCTAGTACGTGAAGTGCCACGTGTGTTTATTGCTTGTGAATATCGGTGTATCTGCTGCAAATAATTGCCTTGACGAGTGATACTGACTGAATTATGACATGATTTAATGCAGTGCACTAAATATTCAGCAGTGTACAACGTGCTGCAGCTCAGCCTTAAAACGCTTTTTTTACGTTTGAGACTTCACGTCAGTTTTTCACATTGGAGCTGAGAGTTGATCTCAGCTGCTGTTCAACCACTTAAAGTTAAATTTAGCAGCTCCTCATCCTTAAAAATAGATGCGTAATGAAAGCCAGTGTCTCAGCAAAAAAAGAAAAAAAAAAAGGCAAAAGAATTGAACTTTACTTCACGTCATTTATTTATACAGCAACACGGACCTCTTCGCAGGCATACGGTTTCTGGAGAGAAGAGAGTATATTACATTAATCTGACTAATGAGCTATCACATAGAATAAATAAATCTACAAGAACAATAATGTATTTTAATAAGAAATGCTAAAGGCCACTCAGATGAAAAATTACCTCTCAAAAGTCTTAGCCTATAGAATAAATCTGACTTCCCTGTTTTGTTGACACGTGGGGGCCATGTGAAGTTGATTTTAATAATTGATCACCACAAAGTGCTGCGAGAGAGCTTTGCTGATAAGCAAAAGAATAGGTTTTTTGTGTTTGAATCCCAACATCCTATTGATCTCCTTTGAATAACGCTTACTGGAAGAGTCACGGACTTAGAGATTATTTATGGATCCTTCTTGACCTTAGCATTTCCCAGGGAGAATGTGTTTAAGACTATGAAATTGACTGCCAAATCTGCACACATACAATGGATAAATCTAAAGTGACAGCAATAATCAGAGTGGAGAGATTAGCAGTTCTCAGCTTTATATATATATATATTTTTTTTTTTTTCCTACACAGGCATACATCATCATCAGCAACAACCAAGGCGGAGCAGCCTCACCTGTGAGGTGGTCGCTCTAAGCTTACATGTTTTTGCGACGCCGTTCTCATTTGTCAGCTCTAATCCATCAAGAGTTATTGGCATCAAATAAAGAGCGCGCAGGAATATTTTGCAGATGGATTTCGGGGGAATCGGGTACAATACAAATGCAAAATCAAATTTAAAAACGATGAAAGGGCCATTTCTTCTGCGCGGTGGTTTGTGGTTAAAAACATTTCATGCAGAATAGTGTTTTGCAGCCTGGAGGCGTTTTAGATGTTTTCTTAATATAACACAAAATTAAAGAATTAAAAAGAAAAATATATTATATTAGCTTTTATGGGCCTTACAGGGAGTCCTAAATATTCATTTTTTTGTACAGTATGTGGTCCACAAAAGAACTTATCTCTTTATTTCACTTGCCTCACTTGCATGTTGGCACAAGCTTCTGTTTTTTTTTTTTTTTTTTTGGTTTTTTTTTGGGTCAAAGTGAAGATGCCCAGAAACAAAATGGTTTAAAGATTTGTTTTATAGAGTGGACTCTATCTGCCCGTTGTGCCAAACTAATGCGCAGCCGTTTGAGAGAGCAATCAAATGGAAATGGAAATTTGAGCAGCTTAAAGATGAAGCTCATTTTTCCCTTAAGAGCCTGTGTGCGCTCTGCCAAAATGTGTTCACGATGACTGTACCGAGGGTATGCTGGCTGATGTTCACAGCCTCCTTCTGTTATACATTGTGTAAACTTTCACTTTTTCCTCATGCCAGAGATTACTTTCAGAACAATAGTGCTTGTGTGTGCCTGGTGTTTTTCCAAAATAACACAAGCATCGTTTATATTACCGCTACATCTTACTTCTTCTTACTTAACTTTATTTATATCGGGCCAAATGACAAAGCAGTCGCCTCAAGGCACTTTATATTGTAAGGTAAAGACCATGCAATAATACAGAGAGAACCTGATCCAGGCTTAACTATAAGCTTGATCAAAAAGGAAAGATTTAAGCATCATCTTAATAATAAAATAACACTTTTAATGTGTCATTCTTTACAAAAATGTGTATAAGTTAAGAAAATTAAAGTAATGCCTGTTCACTAAACCCTGTACATTAAACTGCTGTGGCTGCAGTAACCCATCACTCACGTTGACCTGGGATTAGGCAACAACATATAAATGAGGTAAATTATGTGAATGCATTTTTTATTTTAATTTGCCACCCGGCCATCCGTTTTCCCTACTCACACAGGCCTAGAGACTGGTTGGCAACTGTGCTTGTGTCATTAGGTAAAAATGAGCAAATGGTTGCTGGATGCTGCTGGCAGTCACTGTGGAAGCTAAAGGCCAGTCATGCAGGCCTAATGACTGGTGAGTCACTCGCAGACTGCCGCAGTCGCCCACTAGTGACTGACCAGAAGACACAAACTAGCGCAACACCCTCTTTGCAAGCGATTTCCCCCGGCGACAGCCTGCAGCCTCTAGTGACCGCTTGCCAATGAGTTGGAGAATACAGATTTTTCCCTAACAACGGGAGGTTGTCGGGGGCTCGCGGACCATCTTTAGACGTGACCGAGGCCTTAACTGCTTACCCGATCCAGCGTCGCAGTACGCCCCAGATAGGGCAATAATAAATACCAATTCAGTACATTTATATTTTTGAATGCATTTATTTACTACATTTATTTTTACAAAGTTGGTAAAATTATGTTTAAGTTGAGTGTTTTTTTTTAAACATAAAAGAATGATTCCCAGTCTCCTCTCTCAGTGAGGAATCCAGCCTTTTAATTAAACTGGTATCAGATCAGTACTCATTATCAGTAGATGCCTTAAGCCAAGGTATCCGAACCAGACTGGAACTGGAAAATTTTGGCATGACGCATCACTCTGTGAACCATCCCTTGGCTGGTATTGCAAATTTGAAGCACCTCTTTAATATTGTCCTGTGCTTTATTACTGTTTATCATACTTTTCTGTGGATTTGTTTGTTGTATAGTTTTAAGAACTTGTTATATTTATCAGTAGTAATGTTTACACAATGTAACATTGTATCATCATGATATGATGCACACTATCAGAGTGGCTGTGGATGTTATGTACGTTTAAAAATTATGAACTGCTTTTTTAAATGGGTCATTAATGCCATATATTTACTTTATCAGTGCAGAGCTGTGCACACTCTCAGACTTGCAGGCCTATGTTTGGTGTATGTTGTAAGACAGACATGTAGGAAGGCGCTGATTTGATATTTGGATATTGGTGACAGTGAGCTGATCCGTGGTCCAGTCTATTCAGTTCTGTTGTTCTGTGTTTCCTTAGCAGCAGAGCTAAGGTAGCAAGTAGGAAGCTAAGCAAAGCAGCAGCAGTTTGGAGATACAGCTCATCTGCTACACCAGCAGGTGTTTGCTTGTTTTTTGGGGTTTTTTTGCTCAAATGTTTTTGTCTGTTCGATATGTTTGGTCAGAGAGGCATCGTATAATATAGAAGCTAGAGCAATGTTGGTCTGGTTTTAACGCTTGTTGGGAAGCTTTTGTCGTGTCAGTTGTGTGGCAGGCAGAGTTGGACCCAATATGCATGACTCGGGGAAACAGGACGTGGACTTGAGCAGCTTTATTGCCGGAGTCTTTCCAAATAGAAATAAACTGAGATGCAAACAGGGCAGGACTGGAACCAGGAATACAAACTGAGAATCCACGGAAACATAAAGAACTAGGGATCACACAGCATGACGGACGACTCGACAAAGGGCAAGGAGAGACTGACGCAATAAATACAAGAGATAATGAGGGAAGGGGAAACAGGAGGGGAACACAGCTGAAACTAATCACAAAAGACCAGGAGAGGGAAGTAAACTAAATGGCAAACACACGAGACAACAGATTACAATAAAACAGGAACATCCAAAAAAAGGGTCACATCACAGACAGAGACTTGATACATGAGGAAGGAACACGGAGGGAAGAAAATGCTCCAAACTGGGGACTGAGAACAGGACTGATAGACGATGGAGGAAAAGAACAACAAATAATATAAAGCCAAGAAAACCAAGAATCACAGATCTAAATAAAGGAACCCTGGAAAACTCAAAATCAGTGGGTCAACAGACCCGGGACCACGACAGCTTTTATAATACTGGTAACATAAAATGTTGCCCTCAGCCGAGTTAAATAATATTTCACTCCAGCTGTTTGGCAGCTCCATACACAAGGTGTGTGCGAGGAGGAAAAAGGAGGAAGAGAAAGTACTGAGACTGTAATTGACAGCAGTAGGCTGTGTAGCAGCTGTGACTGTCACTTTGAAATGAAATGGGACGAGTGCAAATAAATTCGATGAATAACACCAATGCACATTTTATTTTTAACTTCTGTTCATCATGTGCCCCTATTGTTATTTATTATTGCGCTAATAAATTACAAGATTTCAGTAAATTTATCTGCTGCAGTGTGCAAATCCACCCCTCGCTTCTTTAGATTTTGCTTTCAGGGAGCTTGACTTTGTAATAATTTTTTTTAAAGTAGTCCTGAGCAATAGTTTTTCAGGCTTCCTGAAGGTCTTTCGAAGGTTTTCTTTGGACATTGGCTGCTTTTTCACTATTGTCAGTCCAGCCCTTGTACCTGACCATTTTCAGGGGATTTTTATAAAAGCCACTTAACACTGACCTATGAATCATTCAAGCATAAAAAGGCACCTAGCTCAAGGGATGAACCAGTGTTGTGTCTACACACAACAAACAACTAAACAAAGAACCTATTTTAAATTGTACCTCTAGGCACTACCAGCAGCCTTCCGCAAAAACACACAATTTGTTCTCATTTCTTTATTCGAATGACTAATCCCAAAGATAACACAGTTTGACCGGCATAATATAGCTTTTTTTGCACCAACAAAGTGATTCACAAAGAGCTGTTAGCTGAAAATGTAGCATGTCTCAGTATGGTGCACGGAGTGTCCTTAAGAAATCTGAGAAAACTGGACAAGGTGAGGACAAAAGAAGTGGAAGGCCTAAAAAACGATCCAGAGCAGATGAACAGTATCTGAAATTCATATCCTTAAGTGATGGGGAAAAAATCGTGCGAAGATAATGCAGCCTGTTGCTTGATCCATCCATCCTACTGTTCACTGAAGCCTCATCAGAAATGATCTCCAAAGGATGGCTGTCAAGAAGCCATTCTTAAGGACGGGTAGCAGGGAGAAAGGGTTGAGGGATGCCAAATTACACAGGAACTGAAATGAAAGTCAGTGACAACAGCTGTTACGGAGTGATGGATCCAAATTTGACACTTTTTTTTGTTCGAACCTGTAAATCAGATGGCTTTAGACACTGTCATGGTTTGGGGCTGCATTTTAGCCTGTGGTGTTGGGGATCCTGTCAAAATAGATGGAATTACGAACACAGAAAAGTGCCATCAGATTTTGATCCCACATGCAATACCACCTGGAAAGCATCTGATTGGCAGCAGCTTCATTTTTCTACATGGCAATGATCCCAAACATACTGCCAATGCAGTAAAAGCATACCTGGATAGTGGTCTCCCCAACATTAATGAAGTGGTGTGGGTTCATTGTCTAAGAGTTCTTGTCTAAGAGTTCAGGCTGTGTTGAAGATTAAAGGTGGCCATACCAATTATTGACTTTCAAGGTCTTTAGAATCAGCTCTATGATTTTGCCCTAGACTGTACACATAGTCTCTTCCTCACAGTCAGTATTACAGCTCATTCATTTAAAACTGGTATGGATCTGCATCTGTAGACACCCGCAGCTGGAGACAGGCACCTTTAATGTTCTAATCAGAAACTACATCCATGTGACCTCACCTTGTGACTTGCATCATGTGAATCATTGCCTGATGTGGGTCAGTGGAGCTCAAAGTTTCGCATTCGTTGTAGTGAAGTAAACAGGTGAGGCTTTTCCTTTTGTTATCAACATTTATAGTTTCTTCTTACCAAACAGAAAAGATCGACAAAAGTTAAATAAATATCTAACAACCTGGGATGGCATATTGTTACTCTATAAGTAGCCTGGTTACAGCTTAAAAACTTTTTCTGTTAGCATGCAATACCTGCTACTTACTATATATCATTTAAAAATATGCCACATGTCTTACAGTTTTTCTTTCAAAGGAAAATACAAACACTGCTGTGATCACAAACACTTCAGTTAAATGCCTGTTTGTGCTGCATCAAGTACTTTAAAAGAGTTTCTTCAACTTTGAAAACACTTTTAGCTTCTCTTCCGTGGTAAGAAAAAAAAAGAAAAACAAGACTTTGAAGGCACTGTTCCTTCCTTGGTTTATTTAAAAGTAAGGTAGTTCCTCTTTTTAAAACTATACCTTTTCAACACAGCGAGCTGGCGTCAAATTCAAAGAATGTGGAGGCAGGAGTCAAAGAGCGAAAGTGATGAAAGAACGGGAGACCAAATAGAGCGGTGAAGAAAGAGATGCTGGCTCTAACGGAGCAGTTGTCACTATAACACAGATGCTGTAATGACACTGATACATTCACAAGATAATCCTTGTACATGTGTATAGGTCCTGTTTTGGCAAGCTAAATCGATACAGAGGAAGTGAGCGCGGAGTAACTATGTGAGAAATCCTTGCAGTTCTACATTTTGCAGGTTGAATATTAATGACACCCCCCCCCCCCCACCCCACCACCCGTTGGTATCTATACATTGAACCAGGGCATGTGAGAATGTTAATGTTAATGCGCACTTGTGGGGACCAAGTATTAGCAGTGGATTACAGGTGACTAGCAGGCTTTTGAGTCTCTTCCCTGTGATACCCTTTGAATGTGTTCACTCCCTTTGAAGTGATGTCAGTTTTAAAATATCTCAGCCCTTTTATGTTTAACCATGGGTGTTTGCGTTCAAGAATTCTTTTTTTTTTTCCCCTTCTTCTTCTTCTTTTTTTTTTTTTTTTTTTTTTTGAGGAAGGAGATGAAAGCATCACAACAGTCAGCGCCCATCAAAGAGCGCAAAAAGTCTGGGAAAAGTCCCGCACATAACGAAGCATGACTTGTTAAAACAGAACATGAGGCTGTTGTTGTGTCTGCGGCGGGTGATTGGGGCGCAGCAGCGGGTTAAAGAGTTGAATGACAGGCGGATCCTGACGGAGCGCGCTCGCTGCTCCGCCGCTGAATTTGATCGACTGATTGTGTGTTTTGCAGCAGTAATGAGCTTTACAGTATGTGCGTAATGTGCCAGGAGCTGATTCGTATGCTGGATGAGCTAGCTAATTGTTCACAGCGCACATTCCAGGAGTCTCATGGCTCCTCTGATTTGGATTCATTTAGCCTTTATTTTACCTCATTATGCAGCCCTTTGTTTTTGCCAGGTTGTATGAGAGGTATTTTGCATTGTTGAAACTGACTTTAGTAATTTAATTTAAAAAAAATCCACTGCTCAACCCTGCACCTCTCCTCCTAAATACAAAACAGAATGGGAAGGTGCAAATTTAAACTGAAAGGTGAAGCATATTGAGGGTGGGGTTGCTGTAACATGAGCTCAGTACAAACAAAAACCTCTCCTCCTTCCTCCTCTTGTCATGTCATTTTATTGCTTTCGCCAACAAGCTGCAGAATCCTTTAATAATTCTTCACTACTGCAACTAAAGGCCGACCTCCCCAACCCAACATGCCAATGAATTGTGCTTCCGTCAACCTTGTGCGCAAACCAAATGTGAAGAACAGTCGTGGGGCCATTTTTTTTTTTTTTTATTCCTGGGAGTAAAACTGGCTCACAGCAAAGAACAGTAAGGCTGGGAAGAGGATGCAGAGCTGCAGTTTGGTAGGATTGTAAGCCGAAGGATAAGAATGTTCTCTGATGCTGATCCTGGAGTTGCTCTGGATCCCAAACAACAGCAGAGAGAACTGACAAAACCGAGTATTTACACTGGCATTCCAGTGGCAGTCTCTTGTCTGAAAAACAAACGGGACCCTATGCGTAGGCCTCATCTTCCTGGAAAACACACCCTCGCCAGTGTTTTCTGTGTCTGGCAAAAAAAATAATTCCATCAAGTGCTATTTTTCTGGTCGTGAAAGCTCAAACGGACTGTGCTGCTGCATTAGCAGTACGGTCGAACCTTTGATATTAAAGTTGGCATTTAAATTTGAAAGTAAGGAAACTCCTGATGAGTGATTCATGACTGCTGGGGAGTTTCCACCACGGCGACTGTGCCACCAGCCCACGGAAACACTTTCTGTAAAGATGTTCAATGAATTTCTCTTGTTAATCATCCTATTTGATTCATCTTTATCTCGCTCGGCGTGACTGTGTGAGGGAAAGTGCACGCGTGCATGTTTGAGCTTGGCATCTACTATCGTGTGGGCAATACAGCCCCGAGGGTAGTACCCCACAAAGGCAGTAATAGTGCTAAGCATGCAGATAGAGGACTGATTTAGACTGAAAGGCATCTCTAATCTTATGAGTGTCAGTGGTGTTGTGTCATAGATCAGCCAAATGGTTTTCTTTATTTCTTCAGTGATCATCATGGCTTCTGCGTTCATCTCCTGGCAAGGACCGCTGTGCAACATCTTAACGTTCACATTTTATTACTATTATTATCAGCGGCAGTAGTGATATCCACTGGATTGCTGATATTATAAGCCTTTTTTTGTGTCATAACTATGGTATTGGTATTATTTTTTTGAAGGATACATAAGCACTGATCACCATAACAAGAAAGCCAGCAAGAAATATTTATTTATAGAGCGCTAAAAAAGCACAATACAACGTACAAAGCTAGAATTAAAAGCATAAAATGATGAGCAATAAACAATTAAAAGCCAAAATGCAGAAATAAGACAAAGTTTTTTGGGGTTTTTTTTATTGTATTTTGAGGTACTTTTACATATATTTTAACTGTAGTTATGCACTTGTAGTTTAAAAGTCTGATATATTACAGGAGAAAATCTGTGAATAATACATTTTAGCTATAAACTTTTATATTTGCCCTATTATTTTTTAGAGTCTTTCCACTTTGCAGAAGCACAAACTGCAACTACAAGATTGACACATCATCACCTTCAAGTTCTTTTGGCAGACATTATTTGTTTACTTTTTAAGCACATCCAGCAAATACGAAGCAATATTAGCATTTGAGTTTTGTTTTTAGGTGACCTGATGAATATTCACTTTCCCTTTAGCTCCGTATTTGTCTCCACAAACTCCTCGGGGAAATATCAGCTCTTTCGCTGCTCCATACTGTGTTCGCTCAGCTAGTTTCTAACTTTGCCTGCCACTTGTTTGTTGCCGGGCAGGTCATGCACAGTATAGTTTTACTTTTTTTATTTTTTAACTGAAAACAGCTGCCTGCTGCACCGAGAGCAGCACCGGTGAAGCAAAAATGTAAAGTTGAGCAGCAAGTTGCAAGCAATGAACTGAAAGACGATATATAAAGCTCTGTAAACCTGAGTGCTGCTGCAGCGCCTGGTGCTAATTCCTACCTCTTTCTTGCCATTATCAGAATATTGATTATAGCTGCTTTAAGCAACAATCTAAATGCATGCCCCTTACCCTGCTGTGCACCACATGATCAACTACATCACTGATTTAACATGATATCTGTGAATTTACGTTTTAAATTCGCAGGCGGTTGAACCACTGATAGGTATTAACTCACAGAATTTTAAAACACACAGCTCGTACTATTTAGGATCTTTTTCTTTAAATACATTTATATTATTATAATAATAATAATATCTCTTTTAATGGAACATTATGATTTTAATAGTAGTGAACATTCATATTGGCTTTTTTGATAAAAACAAATATGTTTTTGTTATGAATTTAATTTGTTTAAAATATAATCTTAAATAATAGGAGTCTTGCCTTGTCTTGTGTATAGATCGCCCTTTAAAAAAAAAAAAAAATCCAAAACACTAGCTTTGGAATGTGCCTCTTCTCCATCTGAGGTGATCACATTAGTGTGTTTTGCTGGCTTTAAGGTACACACACAGTGTGTTATGTGGCGGCGCACATGCAATAAGCTCCTGTAAATTTGTGAGTCCGTTGGACTCTGGTTTGTTTGGCGCGCACTTGGCTGCGAGGAGTCTTTGATGTTGTGCTGAAAGATCTGACGCTCTGATCTGAAGCTCGACAGAGATGGCATTACGTGAGACTGCGTCAGAAAATTTAGCATGTACAATGAAATGTTTCTGCTTGAATCCACACAACATCACAGCCGCATGTTTCTCCACTGTCCTACATGTCCTGTTCCCATCCTGCTCTCAGAACAAACTCATTCCCATTAGAATAAGCTTCAAACATTCCCTTTAAATTGACAGTACAATTCATACTAATGCTGTCGGCGCTGTGGCCGCACAGTGTATTCCCAAAGTAGTTACAGAGGTGTCTGAGCTGTTTCTGAGAAAGATGTGGAAAAGCCATTACAACTTAAACTGTGTAAATTGCCGCAACCAAATGTGACCACCCCAAGTCATGTGGGTGGTACACTAACAACGAAGTCAAACTTGCCTGAAACACAAAGACAGACAAACATGGCTGTGCATATAAATTTGTTTGTGCTGCTGCATTATAGTGTTCATTTGTTTATGCGGGGTGCCAGTGGGGGCAAGCAAAGATTTAAGAGGTAACTTTAACCTACAGAAGCCGGAGACGGCGTTGACGAAAAACAGAGAGAACACGAGCAGCAGGGACTGCGGTGAAAAAGCAGCAAAGGCAGCAGAGGGTACAAGGGTTTAGAAACTCTTTGATTGATCATAAAGGTGCTGATATTCCCCTAACAAGCCCAGCAAACCAAGCCTCTGAAGAAATTCTTTTCAAAATGATGACCAACAGTTGTTAACCCGCAGCCACACAGACGATTCAGATACCGTGCAGACAATTTTGGACGGCGTCACTTTGGGAACTGGTTAGAAAAGTTTATTTCCGTCAAAGCCGGCAGGTCTCTGCACAGTACGGAGCCAGTTTTATTGCTGACAGCTTCACAGCAGTATAGCTTTAAAGGGTCAGTTTAGCAGGTTATTTGTGCTTTCACACATTTACGGCAGAAGTTAGTAATATTTTGTTTTATAGAGAAAATGAGAAAAAAATAATAACACCTGTTGACAGCAGTTTGCCTGAAGTTTCTAAAACAAGAAACATTTTAGTGTTGAGTTTTCCAGCCCACCGTCTCTGGTAATTGCATTAATATTGGATTCATCAAGTTGCACATCTCACAAATTATGTTTAATACCAGTATTGTGCATGATTGCAGAAAGTAAGGTGTCCTTCATCTAGCGAGGCAGATTGTAAAGGCTTTGAAGGTGGATTAGAGGTTCGATTCACGCTGAACACGAGAGATTGCGTCCAATCACAGATATTATTTTTAATCACGGTCTTTTGTAGTTGCCTATTTTTAAACACATCAGTTTTATTAATTTGCTATAGCCGAGATATTTATTCACATTTTTACATTTTTTTTTTTCCTGGAAAGTCAGAAATGAAAATAAAAGAACTAGATCTGAAAATAAAAATAAACATTGTAACTCATTTTGATGTGCTGGAATATGAAGTGTCCTCACATGCATAATAATCCTAACAATAACTATATGAAACTGAGAAATTAATCCTTTTTTCCTGTTTTTTTTTTTAAAACCATCTTTTTAAGGTTGCTTTTCCTTTAAAAAGAAAAAAAAACATCATTGCCATATAAGCAATAACATCCTTTTACATTGGAGGTCACGTAGAAACCGTGTAAGATGAGTTCATTTGTTGATTACAATCATGCAAAGAACGACTGGGCTTAAGCTCACTGAACCAGTGTGTGTGTGTGTGTGTGTGTGTGTGTGTGCAGCTGCTGTGTCTTTCTTATTTGTACACATTTTCTCAGCAGGTTGTATGATATGTAGCTGTAGACGGAGCAAGTCAAACAAATGAACCTGGGCAAGTTTGTTTGCTTCTGACTCACTTCCAGATATGTTCTCCCTTTGATCACATGGATTTCAGCTTGTTTCCTCCCACATCCAACAAACATACAATCACGAGGATCGGAAACCAAATTGCCTGTTGGTATAAATGTGAATGCGGACCCCGGCGAGCCTCACAGTCACTGAGGCTAATTGGAATCCAAATTTAGAAAAATAAACCTGCGTTTTGCCCACACTACTGGTAGTCATGGTTATACCTCCGCAGGGACAAGTTTGAATGCAGACACCAGCCAGACTCATAGCGGTGCTCCTTTTTTTTTTTTTTTTTTTCTTTTTTTCCTGCTGGGTGTAAGTTTGGGTGGGTGCCCCGGGCCTGTCATTGCGGCACATCAGCAGTAGTAACAGGTGGTCCCTGTGGAGGGCAGACTGACAGGTAGATAATGATCAAAGAGGCCGTTTCCTGTGTTTCATGTTGGGCTCAGAGAGAGAGAGACACATCTGTACTGCCAGTGCCTCTGCTTTTTAATGGGCTCGGGTTGCAGAAAGCTCATGTCACGCACACGTGCATGAATGCATGTACGAGCACAAACTTTAGTCATTTTGAGACTCCTCACATTAATGGCTACTAACACATTTCTCAGAGCTGCCCCACGCCACGCTCCCTCCCTTTTAATAAATTGCTGAACTCTTGCCGCCTGCACGCTGACTCTCCGTCATCTCAAACTGTCATCTGAACTGTATCACACATCTATAAAATATTAACCTCAAGGGAAAACACGGGTAAAGACACCCAGTCTTTCTCCCGTTTGAACCCCCCCACCCGGCAATAAGCAGCACTATCTCTCAGACTCAGGTGCCCGGCCACTCACAGATATCTTACCCTCAATCTTGTGTCCACAGTTGCCACTGGCTGCGTGGACGGGTTTGTACTCTGCTCTGCTCTGCTCTGTTCAGCCTGCCAGCTTCTGTTTAATCAATTCAGATTGTATTTGAAGGAGGCCAAATCTCATCTCAGGTTGGATGTTGTTGGAAATGAAGTGCATCCTTGAGCATGGGTGTAAAAACAGCTTCACTTTATCTGGTAGATTAAAACTTCAGGGTCACGGTAATCTGTCTTAATGAAACTGTCAAGTAATCTGAGAATCTGTAAACTCCACGTGTCACATCGGCATTCCTGGGCACTCGCTTGTGTGCACGGGTATTTTTTTTTTATTTTTTTTTAGCTCGCTGCAATTTATACATGATTTTTAAATTGCTGATTGGCAGACCAGAGGGTTATGTGATTGCTTTGAGAGGTAGATTAACTAGCAATTAACCAATGTTAAGGTAATTGCGTAGCCAATCAAATAAAACTCAAAGCAGGTAGGGGAAGCATGAGAAACTGATTTAATCATCTATAAGCACTACTTATCTATGCGCTCTTAGGTTTGCTCTATTGGCACTTTTAATATTGTAGGATTTATTTTAAATGTAATTTCTGCAAGCAGTTTTCTTTATTTGGACCATTCACGCCTTTGTATCAGCAACCTCGGAAGTGGCCTATCAGGACTCAGCGAGCCTTTTGCTGGTGCAGATATCATTTTAAATGAGCTTTTACAAATAATGTTGCACCTAAACATCAGCTTGAACCTTTCCATGACACAAAATTGTGCAAAAGATATTTTCATTAATCTCAGATTGCAGCCGCTCTGGACCCAGAATTCTCTCAAACCTTATCAAACTCTTTATCAAATACAAATTTGAAAAAGTAGGTCACACGCTTACTGCATCATGCTTCTGCTTTGATTCTTTTATTAGAAATCATACAAACCAAGTTAAACCCTGTTAACATCCAGTTGTCTTTAAAACATCCTTTAAGTAGTTTAAAGGATGCACATTGTCTAGCAGCATTGCATACAGTACGTGAGGTATAGCAGCATCTTCCAACTCTTTATTAGAGCGGTCTTCTTTCTTTTTTTTTATGGCTGCACCAATTATCTTTGAGGTGTGATAAATGACTTCACATTCTGGGTGTCTTCTGCATTCGTTTATCCACATTTCCCTCAAATTAAGCCTGGCATGCAGTATTTATTTAGTCCAACAGAAAAATTGGAACCCCCACTAAGAGCGTTTTGCTGTATAGGACAAGTTTTGATTCACTCTCCCAACAGTGGGATGGAGGGATTTAAGAGGTTAGATAGTTCAAACATGGGTTGATCATTGGCCAGGCATGGATCTGGTTGATCTCCTTCCGTTACAGTGGATGTTTTCCAGAGTTAAAAACTGTATACAAGAAAAACCAAGTTCACAAGATGCACTGGAGCCTGTTCAAAACTAATTATTTGCGGTTTATATTTGATCTCAGTTCTTTGTCCGTTGGCTCAGAACGGTTTATTACCACAGCTGATATAGCTGCGCAATGTCTCCGGCAGACTGTGCTATAACAGTCATACGAGTTCATTATATCTCACGTGCTTCTGAAATGCGTCTTGTGTGAGTTTTCGTCACAACTGTGTCAGAGTGAATTATCAGTTTGGAAGCATTTTGCATGATGCAATAGATGTGTAATGAACTGCGGTGCAATGTGCATAGAGGGGGAGGAGGAAAAAAAAAAGGTTAATGTTGAAAACCTCAAAAGTTTGAGATTGTGAAGCAGTTCTTGGAGCCAGATGAAGGAGCAAATCGTGACAACACTGGAAATGGATGTTTTTATTCTGTTAACAGTAGCACGATGCTAACTCACAAAACATATTTGCAGGTGTGTTTACATTTACCTAAAGCTGCATTCGGGCTCGGTCTGTCTCCCCCTTCTAAAAAGGGCTTGTCAACAAACACCAGCGAATTCAAGGCTGACCCTTTTATACACAACCCAGGCCTGGCAGCTGATCCCTCTGAAAACCAACTGAATCTCTGAAAGGGGAGCAAGAGATGCATAGCTGGCAAGCATGGAAAGCTTCAAATGATTGATAGCCATTTGTTTTGCCTGCTTAATACAACATAAACTCTCCAGCGATTCATCACCGGAGTGAGGGGTTTTTCACGGTGCCTCTGCAAAGCCCACTAAAAATAATTCATTTTCTGCGTGCTACGAGCCAGGCGCTAATGTTAAATATTCATGCGGGTCCAGTCTAAATGATGTGGCCATTGGCACACAGTTAGAGCACACTCTGTGGAAGGGAGGAAATGTCAAGCTGTGAATAAATGAAAGCAGTGAAGCCGTATATTACCCTGCCATTGTGAATTTACTATAGTTGCCATTTTGTCCAGCCACTTTAAATGGATCTCTTTTATAATCAATACACTCAGTAAAACATCGAACATATTGCCACGCTGGCAAAAAATCTCGGCTCGCCGTGTTTGCCCATCCTTTATTCGCTGTTTGTATTTGTTTCCTAATTTGTGCCTCGTGAATGTTAACAGAGGGCTTTGTGCTGTTCCTCTTGTAGCGCTGCTCAGTACCAGCAACTAAGTTGACTGTCCTCAAGGATGTCGATGCACTTTGAGCCCGTCTTGTCACATTAATCGATACAGCTTGTGCCTATGCAGCTGTTGTGTATTGAGCGGCGCATCAGTCAGCTGCATTCATTTCTGAGATGTTTTCACTGCGAGCTGATATGAGAAGATGTTGTCATGGTTGCACAGAAATTGTTTTGAAACGTTATAGGTCATCTTCTGCCATGATATCAGTAAGCACAGTGGAGGGAAAGGGCAAAATATAATAGAACTTACTGGGTTGAATATCCATTTAGAGAAACTCAAATAGAGAGCATAATGTCCGCTGTGCATCATTTGGATGGAATAGGAAATGCTAAATGGCCTCATATTGACAGACGCACTCTCCCTGTATTCATTTTTATCACATGCACACACACATTCACGTGTGCGTGCGCCACTCACATTCACGCACACATTTCTTTCTGCAGTCTCTGACTAATGAGGCCTGGGGCTGGAGATGGTTCCATCAAGGAACTTCCCCCTCTCTTTCTCCCCTCTCTCTCTCTCTTTCTCAAACACGCACCTGATTGATAGCAGTGATTTGACTGAGAAAAGGGAAATGGGAAATTGAAAAATGGTGGGAGAAGATTGGAAACAACGGGCTGATTATAAACTCTGTGAGGAAACAAAAGGCTTTCCCTCTGCCTTTTCTCTTAGCTCTGAGGTAGCAGGTGTGTGTCTGACAGGTGCCTGATTGAGGCGCACAAAAGACATTACAACTGCAAACAAATGGACGTATTTAGCGTCCCCGGATGCAGTTAACGTTTTGGGCTGATAGAAGTGATTATGAGTATATGAGCACACGCAGCCGGGGAATGGGCACAGGTGTTTTTGGAGAGTGGAGCAAGAAGGCAGCCATGTTATTGTTGTGATGATAATAATCCATCTATGCAATTAATGGCACGCCATCACCAAGGTCATCAGCCTTTGGAGATGCATTTAATATGTCTCATATTGTAATAATAGAGCCTCTCTGTGCTGGCGACAGATACGCAGGAGGTGCAAGACCACACAGATTTATCATCATAAAAAACAAAAAAAAAAAAAAAAACAAGTGCGAGTGAGAAAGTGAGAATAACAGGCCCTGTGTTCCGAATTCACTGATTTACAAAATAACCCCAGTTACCTCGATGCCATCGCCATTTATTCTGGTCTTTTTATGTTTATGCTCTTGTGTTTCATGATTTAAAAAAACAAAACAAAAAAAACAACCACTTTCACAACAGTGGCATAAATTAGCCACTGCCTCCTTGTGGAAAGCCTTTGTGTATTCCATAAATAAGGGAGCATTTTGGCTGAGGCCCCGGTGGTTTAATATTCTCTGAGAGCTTCCAGACAGTGAGTGGTGGTGCAGCAGCTGTCTCTTGACCCTGCCGGACCCCCACTTACCCCTCTGACCAGCTCCTTTCCAGTGGGCAGGCTGTGGCGATGACAAGCCTGTCAGAAGCTTCTCCTAATGTCCTAATTACCCCTCACACACACACACACACACACACACACACACACACACACACACACATATGGATGTGGTTGTGCAGATGTACACACATTCCTAGTGAGTAAGCAGATATTCTGGCAGACAGGCTAGAACGCACGCACAGCCATCGCCTGAGTGAACATGGCTCGTGTGAATTTTCCTTACAAGAGACCACACCATCGGTGAGGCATTACAGTGTCACCAGAATAGCAAAGATTCCTCCCTAAAGATGTTTTTGGAGCTTTGATTTGAAATGTTGCCTGTGATATATATATATATATATATATTTTTTTTTTTTTTTTTTTTTTTTTTTTTTTTCTGGGCACAATCAGAGCTTCAGTTTCTTTACTGTGATAACAAATGTAGCACTCCTGCTGCAACTTTCTTTTAAAAACTGGGACCGGGCTGAAAAGAGGTTTCTAAGTGCCCGCTGCCTCCGAGCAGAAAAAAAAAAAAACACAAAAAGTTGCAGTGTCACCCGAAATAGACAACCTGAATGAGATGTGATGTGTCACTTTGCCAGAGGTTAAGCTTTGCTTCGGCTTAGAACACGAATCTCTCGCCGGCTGCATAGTTTTGGGTGCAGCGCGTAGTGCTGCTGCTGCTGCACTTAAGTCCATGCTCAGTCAACTAGTCTTGTTAACATAACAGAGTGGATCATTGTGCCTGGTAGGAAAAAAGGAAATCATTGTACCTCCCAGCAAAAGCAGTTGCTTAGTGATTCATAGACCCTGATAGTTACTGCATTTGTCACAATCAACATGACTTAATCGTGCGCTACTATACGGCTCTCCTTTCCCTCATATTATGCCGATTTGAGACAGCCTGCCTTGTAGAAAGGTGTTGTTTCATTGTCAGATTACATGTAGTTTGATAGATCTAAAGCAACTGCTTCCTTTTTTTTAATTTCCCTTTTATTTTTGCTGTTTTATTTGTGTAACAGGGAGAGTGCGGTGCCTATCATGTGAGGCTGCGTGGAAGAGCAGCTTGGCATCCATACTCATCAGAAATTTGTTAACACTCCCTTTTTTTTTTCTTTCTTTCTTTTTTTTCTTTTTTTTTTTTGACACGACTGTAAGAGATGAACACTTCCTGAGCAGAGCTGTCATGAAAGCGGCTGGCTGCTGTTTGCAGTTTTTTATTTATTTATTTTTTCCTGTCAGCCGCAGAGACATTTTCATATGTATTGAGAATGACAGGACCCAGTCAGGTACACCAGTGATTACTATTCACCTTTTCTGCTTTCAAAGGCATTTCTAACACTGACATGTCTTAATTTGAAAATTTTATTCACAAGAACACCCGTCTTTGGGAATTTATGTGCAACTGGAGATGCCCATAGCACTTCACTAAGGGGAGACAGGGCACCAAATTCAATATAGCTGCTTTTTATCTGACAGCATTTCTGAAGGATTACCCCTTAATCTCCCAACGTAGAGGCTCTCGTCAGCTACATGTGTCTTCCTGGCACTGCACACACAATCAAGCAATAGATTGGACCTTTACAAAGCATATCCCATTAACACAGAGCAATTACCCACCTCTGTGGGGATATTTGCAAAATCTCCTTTTTGTTACAGTTTATCAAGCAGAAACATGCTTTGCATCTCCTGTAAGCCTGCCTGATTATAATGTCTCAGTTGACTCTGGGGAAATTTAATCTGAATATTCTTGGCCATGTTTACAGGTGAGCATTTTCTGATATCTCGCTGACTGGTTGGGCTGGATTAAGCGGCACCGGAGAGGTGATAATAAAAGAAGTGGGTCAAGTACGTAAATGAAATGCAACTTAATTAGTGCTGCCATTTTAAAGAGCAGTAAAATAGTGCTTTTTTTTTTTTTTTTTGCTTTTTTTTTAGTGTAACAAGAGCACACAATCTTGAGAGGTCCACTCAGAAGCTTCTTCTAGAGATTAAGGCCATGTAATTCAGTCTTAATTGGTGGATGTCGTTTGCTCAGCAGTCGTAGAGATTCAGCTGCTCGGTAACTGTTGTGATTTCAACCACATCAAATTTTAAGTATTCTGTTCCACTTAATGTTACGTAATCCCAACTCAAGGCCCACCATGTTTGCTTTTTTAGGTTCTTAGGAGTCAATTAATGACTGTTTACAGATTAATCAGTGACACCTGATATGGTTTCCTTAAGCTCAATAGACTTTTTAGACATTTTGTCTTTTTGCAACCCACAACTCAAAGATTAATTTTATAATTTACAGAAAAATAATTGCATAAAAAATGCAAAAAGCTAAAAAAAAAAAAAAAAGAAGAAGAAACTTTATATTTCTAGATAGTTAAGAAAGGTCTCCCACCTGAGAATCAAACTGTTGACGCTGAAGTCACAATATAGCTGTAGACATTTATTCATTCATTTTTGAGACATGAACATAGCATGGATGAGAGGGCAAACTGCTGAGACAGCAGCTAATGCTCGGTTAATGAGGTGTATCCATATACTGCTCGGCTGCGTCACGCACCTGCTAATTTGTGCTAAGTAACATACAAATAAAACGCTATCATTTCACTCAGCAAAGCGGGAGCACAGACTCCTTGTATGATTTGTTGGTACTATTAACTATTAGCTAATTGCACTAGAACACCAACCCCACAAACAGTGCATCATGTCATGAAGAGCAAGATTAGCTGTACGGATCAAGACTGTAAACGTGTTGATAAAACTGATCATTTTAGCATGGGAGTCTATGGGCATCGATTCGCCTTGAACCGTGCGTCCAGTGGCCATCAGAGGAACTGCTGTTTTGGCATTTGAGGCTCCGTTTTTCAGCCCCGGAGCTGACACTTGCATGCACCCCATTAGGCCAGTAGGGCACCCTTGAAACTAGAATTGCTGCCAATTCATTTTTCTGTTGCGAAATGATTGGACCGTCTTTCAGCTATAGTATGGAGCTTCCTCAGATGCTACGAAGACTTATTTAACCATTTCATCTGCAGTTCAAAGAAAAATAAATGGCATCCATACAGCACCTGTGGAAGAAATACAAATTGTTTAATGTGGATTTCAAAATAGTTCTGACTGATAACAAAGACTAAAGTGTTAGAAACTGTTTTTTTTAATCTTATTTGTGAGGAAAGCTGAATTTCTTTCATCAGTTTGCTTTGTGAAAATTCTGACCTCAAACGTCGCCTGTGTTTATTGGGTCCACTCCGCAGGAGACCGCTTCTCCATCCGATTTCCTTGAAGAGAGAAAGTTTGAAGCCCACCTCTGATCCTTCTAATTAAATGAAAACGCAGTGGGCTACCCACAGTAAGACAGCATTACTCCACGCGCACACACACAGACGCGCACACACGCTGTCGCAAAGGTAACCAATGTGGGTGTCTCTATGGGGAACTACACAGGGCTCTGGCATCCCACTCTGTTGTGTCCTCTTATGCAGTGCGATCACACACTAGGTTGACATGCAACACGCTGCAGATCATGAGCATAAATAAGCAAGGGATGTTTTACCTGAAAGGAAGAACATTAATTCAAAGGCATCACTCTAGTACTGAGAAGAAATGTTGCCTCATTAGTGTTACCCCACTGCTTTTACTGAGCAGTAGCGAGAGAGAGAGAGCGCGAGCGAGAGGCTATGTGCCATTCTTGCCACACAGACATCTTGTCTCCGGAGATCTTAGTTTGCCTCAGTGACTAAAATACAGTGCACATTATTATGGATTCACTGGGGTGGCAATGGGTTGAACACAGATCCCTGAATACTGGGCCACTTAGAGCCTCACTTCGTATAGAAAACATACTGCAGTGCAAGAGTCTGCCCTTTCAAATTCTCACAATGAGCCTGTTTCCAGCAGGAAATGTAGCATCAATGTAGGTGGAGAGTGTGAAATGGTGTGAAATGCTCCACTTTTGTGGTTCTGAACATAATGCTGCTCATTGTGCAGAACAGGAGGATGAGATTTGGATGAAAAGGAAAAGAGGTGAGGAGACAAGGACAGACGTTATTTGGAGGACGGTTAGCCTGCCTGTTCTCATCCTGTGTGATTGACATATTGGTGCAATGGGTGCACTCGCACGAATGCCATCACATGCATTTCCCCAGAAATCTGTCTATCAGCACTGTCTAAGCAGAGCGACAGCCATGACATCTAATCACAGTCGAGCTGGCACCTCATAACTTCTACCTAATGTGTTGCAGGTACAGAGGAGAGAAGGGGAGCGCTGCACGACAGCACCCCCGCCATCACAACACTATTTATAGCCCCTTCAGGGGCCACCAGCAGGAAGTGGATCATACTGAAGGGTTAGGGAAGGTGTCACTACACTATATCACAAGTCTCTGTGTTTAGATATAGGTCTCTGTTGACAAGATTAAACACTGAGATGCCCTGGTATCAGGGCGAGGCATTTTTCTGGGTTATAGTCCTGACAACGTAACACAGTAAAACGAGGGCAGATATGGTACACATACAAGATGATAATGAGTCATTTACATAATGTTGCTACAACATTATAATTACCTGGCAATTAAAGCAGCTCAAAAGCCTCATTATGGACTGTCCTGAGGGCTGGTTGGACTGGGATACATGCAGCGTGCTCATTCAAGCTCAAGTCTATCAACGTCTATTATTTGTGAGCTCTTTTTGCACCAATTGCCCAGAAGCCTCATTCTGGTGAATTATCACATAATAAGGAAGTTTTGGCTGACACTCTTGCCTTTTAGAAGAAGCGAAGCTTTAAGTTGGTGAGATATTGTCGCGGGCTCCTGGACAACGTTCAAAATTTGTTTCCCATCATGTGTGATTTGTCACTCACATTTTTTTGTCCTGAGGGAATCGCTGACACGTTGAAAATGCACAAAGGAGCCATAACAAGGACATGTGTCATACCTTACACCCTTATTAAGCCAGCAATGACAAGTGGGACAGGCAGTCACTTCACCATACTGTACAGTATGCTTGGCTCTGAAGCTCCCATTGCTCACAGCCAGAGCAAAGAAGCACCAAAGTCTGTGTGAAATGCCAATATAATAAAAGATAGTGTGTGAAATATAAAAATGTAGATGTGCGGGAAAGGGCAGGGGATGTATGTCCTCCGTGTGTGTGTGTGTGTGTGTGTGTGTGTGTGTGTGTGTGTGTGTCAGGGTTGTTTATGAATAGCAGACAATGAATGATGGAAGCTCTCCCGAGGGTACAGGCCCTGAGCAATGCTGCAGGGACTTGGGAACACGCCAGTCTCCCATGCCCTGTGAGATGCCAGTTTGGGTGGGCACCGTTCCGAATGGGTGCTCTCTTCTCCAGGATACACGGCGGGTCCCAGGGGAGCGTCTCCAGGCAGTGGCTGCTCCACAGTGGGGCTGGCTGGAATCTCAATCAGGGACATGAGGGGTAGAAAACAAAGTCCAAATATTCCCTCTGTTCCTCTATATTGATGTAACACAGGGAAATAGATGAAGGCAGAAAAATGGCTCATTATGTCGGGATCGTACACACCTGTGGAAAAATGGACTGAATTGTAAAAATTACTCATTATGATGGCTTTTGTATTTGTCTTAATTGGTGGAAAATTACACAAATAGCATATGGAGCTTGAATTTAATGAATTTCAACATGCCTATTTAGAAATTATGAATACGCTTTTTGTTACCAGTGGAATATGGCTCCCTGCTTGCATCCTGTCTGCTCACAACCTGTCTGTTTTTTTTTTTTTCCCTCTCTTTTCTCTTCTGCTCTCTTTCTCACCTGTGCTGCAACAGGAGCTGCTGAAACCCTGACAGGTAATCTTTCTTTTTGCTTCCTGCTGTTCATTTGGACGTGCTCGCTTCTGTCTGTCTGTTGATTGGCTGTCCATTGCGGTTTGTTCATCTGTGCATATTTACATGAATGGCTGGTTATGTTCATAACGTTTCTTTTCAGGAAGGAGGAGATAGCCGTCGGCTCACGGCGCTGATCCGCTGTTTTTATTTGTAATTCTCAAATCAACATTTCACCACATGTAACGGCTGATTCCGGTCTCGTTTCAAGCCATTTGGTTTCCTCTTCAATTTGTCTTTAGTTTTCGACACATTCCTGCTCCTAACTATGGAAGTCGTGCTAATCTCCTCCCATTTTGTAGCCTTTCCAAAAGTAAAATCTCCACAGGAAAAGTGTGAGGAATGAATTTAACAATGTGTTTTTCTCTCTTCCTGAGCCGTAAACAGCAGTGTTTCTGGCTAACTTGCATGCTGCAATAAACTAAATCAGTGCTGCTTCCCAGGCTAAGAACCATAATTGGCTAGATTGTGGGGGTCAGGTTGAAAAAAGACCTGTCACAACCGAATATCCACTAAGGTTATTTTGCCAATGTGAAAGCTGTACTAGATGCTCCCTTATCAGAAAATAAGTGCTGCTAGTAAACAGCCAGACAGAAGTAATATAGAATGAAGCATGATATCAATAATTGTATTCATCGCACGGCCATAACAAGAGTTTAGACATTAGTGAGGTCCAGAATTTTTTTTTCTCTTAATGTTTCACCTTTAAGGTGTGGCACCTGTGCTCCGGTGACCAGTAGGAAAGGCTGCACTTCTGAAGAGACCAGCAATACAATTAAAGCCAGAAAACTGTGGAGGACCTTGTTTTATACATCTTCCCTCTTTTGCAGGAGCTACTCTGCATATAGAAATATGGAAGATGAGTGTTGTGTGTGTGTATAAAACAGTGAAAGATAAAATTATTTCAACTTCAGTTGAAATGAAAATGGCACAGGGGGGAAAAGTTATTCACTCAGTGGCTCTCACTCTACTGCACCTCCGATTCACTCCTCGTGTCTAAACCAACTAAATTTCCTTCTTCGTGAGTCATGCTTCCACCTAAGCCCCTAACCAACCCAGTCAGAGGCACTGTAGGGAAGACCATAACTTAGAGAGTCTTAGTCTGTTAGTACCAGATACACTCTCTGGACTCTTTATTTGGTATACCTTGCCAGTACTGGTGCGGACCCAGTTTTGCCTTCAGAACTGAATAATTGCACAGTTTCAACAAGCTGCTGGAACCATTGCTCAGAGATTTTAGGAGAAACAGTCTCTAAAGTACTTTGACCGGCCCGTCTGGCACTAACAATCATGCTACGTTCAAAGTCACTTAAATCACCTTTCATCCCCATTCTGATGTTCGGTTTGAACCACAGCAGACTGTCTCGATCAAGTCTATATCCCTAAATGTGTGGAGTTGCTGCCATGTGATTGGATGATTAGACAGTTGCATTAACATCGTTTCTATTTTATTGTTGAAAATTTATTGTGTTTCTCGAAGCAGGTCTCTCTTGCAAATGAGACACTGAGTCTCAATGGGATCACCTGTATAAATAAAAGTTAAATAAAAAAATAGCAAAACAAAAAAAAAAAAAAAAATTGAAAATGTGTAGTAGCCAGTGTGTGTAGTTTTTAGTGTAGTTTTAACCCTAACCTATCAGCAGCGAGTGAAAACAGTACAAACCTATTGGATATCATTCAAAGGCATTTCTCATATCTTTGTAATTTTATTGGCTTAAAACACATCTATAAAGAACTGCTACTGATGAGCATGATTTAGAAACCCGCTAGAAAGTCTTCATTTCATTTATATGAGAAAAACAACACTGTAATATTGCAGTGGATAAAAGATGTTTTTTCAGGCAGGACGTCCTTTTTTTCTAGTTGTGTTGCAGTATCATTATACAAACGGGCACCCTTAGCTTCTAAGAGAGCTTATATTTAGTTAGAATAAAAAGATGGTCAAATTAGGGGGTACAATTTATTCTTTTTTTTTTTAAGCTTTTCTATGCAGGTCTAGGAGAACTGGCACAACGCTAATTATACCCTGAGACACAAGCCTTCTTCCTTGTGAACATCCTTAAAACAGCATTTCATCATGAGGATCAGGATTTAATGACTGAGAGGGATAAAGTGCAAAAAGGCATCATCAGAGAAGGAGAGGGAGAAACTTTTATTGTTAATGACTGTCTATAGTCCTGGTTGTTCCTTGAAAGGACACGACTGCTACAGACAGCGGTGACTCAAGGGAGAGGAATTGGGGGCTGGCTATCCTGTTTTTTGCTGCCCCTTTCATGTCTTTTGATGTGAAAACAAGAGAGAAAAGTTCAAAGAAAGAGCCAGCTCGATTCAAAAGGTGCCCGTCTCCGAATTTCTGATAGAAGAGCCGACCCCCTAATATTTCCTGATTTCGTCAACTTTTGTAAAAATTGGTCGGGTTTGTGCCGTTTTGCATTTTGAGTATGGCTGATGAGCCGAGACTCCACGCCAGACACTTCATGCCAGATTGTACATCCCCTCGGAGAGCACACAGACTTTTGAAGGTCTGTATTTCCCTCTGACTGTTTCATTCAGTATGTTGTGATGCAGGAACAGGAGGGCAGCCATGTGTAGAGATACAGGCACTTTACTCTCCTAGACAGCTGCTGGAATGAGTGTGAATTTATCAGCCAGTCATCTGTGCCATGCCTCTGCCCACTCCCCCCTTCATCCCCACCCACCACCCAGAATTAATGACTGCCTTTCCTCATTTGCACCCAATCATGACTAGGATGCCGAGGCAATTGAAAATGTTTACTTCAATTGCGAAAACCCTCCATGTTCCACAAAGTGGCCTGTTTTTACTTTGATGGGATTGCTAATCACAGTGACGTTATTTATGTGTGTTTTGAATTGGAGATGAGCCTAGGCTAGGATATTGGAGGGGGACCAACCTTGCTTGGGGCTGCTAAACCTTATGGAGAATTTATCTTTTGCATTCCCTTTCTCTCAGTCCAACAGATTGGGAGCTGAATAACCTTGCTTTGAGGCTGCTCTGTGTTGCTGTTGTGACTGCCAAATATATTACTTTTACAGCAATAAAATAAAATAGACATCAAAACACAACACTTTGCTTTTGCCTAAAATGCACTGTACCGAAGATCTGCACTCTGTTTTTTTACTCTATTATTTGTCGCATCCACATTTTAAATCTTCACATAAAGATTATTTTGATTTAATACTCACTATTATCTTGTTTTATTCTATTATTTTAGATGGTAAACAACTTGTATAGCTAGAAAGTGCCTCTTTCTTGTCACTAATTCAGTCATTCACAACACCATATTGCTAATGGGTCAGGAGCAAATTATGTGATGCTGGAGACTTTAAAAGCTATGATTAAGGTCCGATATAGTTTTTTTTTTGTGGACTAATAACATTCTGTGAAACCCTTGAGACGATAATACTGACTTTAAACTAATGTAGCTCATCAAAACAAACCCTGAATAACCACCATATTGAATTTTCCCTTCACCTCACAGTGAGCTTTGTTTCCTTGAAATTACTTTCTTATACGAGTAAACTGCACTCTTGAGGGAGACGTCTCTTGGATTCAAACACAGTACGGTTGTATTCAACCTATCTTGGCCATTTATATTTTTGTTTTCAACCATCTCCCCCTTTTCAGGCAGCAAATTGTATATTGGATAGATGGAAGGCGTTGGTACGGACCAAAATAATGGAGGAGAAGCTCCCGTCAACTTTTTCCTCTTTGTGTAGCTTTTGTGCCTAATCTAATCTGAAAATTAAACTTTAAAAAAACAAAACAAATTGAAACATAATGGTCTGAGCTGAGCGCCAGTCTCCTAAAACACTGCGGGTTACAACCAGTGGTTAAAATGGGATGTGGCAGGTGGGGGGGGGGGGGGATCCTCAGATCATGAAATCAGAAAGAAGTCACATCATAAGTTTTTTGAGCTACAGAGGATTTTTCCAATATTCCAATATTCACTCCTCTTTATTGAACTGAATTCACCAACATATAAGCAGGTCTTACGCAGACTCCAAACTCTAGATACTGTAAAGCATAGATGGCATATATAAAGCATGCATAAGAGGTAAAATCTGGTGAGCGAATCTAATCCGTATCATCACCTTAAATATACATTGATTGCTACCCTTGATGTAACCTAGCAACAGCACCCTAGATGTAACCAGTTGAAGATGGTGCATCACTGAAACCTTTATCACAATACTGCAACCTAACCAGGTTAGGCTGTACTGAACCGCCCGCTGTTTTCATGCAACCGTTGAACGACACAAAATTGCTGTTTTTCAGTTTGTTTCACGAGATGTTTCACAAAAACACAATTCAGCAACACATCCTGTATATCCAGTATCCAATTTAAACACCATCACAAAAGAGGCTCTTAATAAAAACTAATTTTATATTTTTGGTGTTACCAGTACTGTGCCTGCAGTTAGCTACAGTAATGAAGCTATCCCTCCATTTCTCTGCCATAGCTGTCACATAATCCTGCTCCTTAGGTTAACTTTTACAAGGTCTCCATATCCTGTCATTGCCTGTATTAGAAATGTAATAAAAGTTCAACGGTTGTGGCAGCAGGTCAGGCAGGGGTGTGGAAGGTATTGTAACACTGGACAAGAGTCAGCTATAGGAAACTATTCCATGTTTCAGAACTGTCACACCTCCCTGTGAACTCGCTTGTTGGGTATTTTGTTGGAAAGAAAATAAATTTGTCTTAAACTCAAAAAAGGGGAATACAGTTTAGCTGTTATAATTCTTAGGCGGCGAGGTTGCCACAGTATAGTAGGCTACTGTGCAAAAGTAAAGTGAGGATGCTTATAAAATAGCGCTTATTGATCAGTTCACTGTTCGTAGATACACTGTGTTTTTTTTAAGGTACTTGGTAGATTGTGGTGATTCTTTTATGGATTTAGTGTCAGCGCGCTTCATGTAATCCCGGGCTCCGTGGCATCGAGTTTAGGACCGCGCGCGTGGGTCAAACAAACACTGTTTTGCACTAACGTTAGTCACAATCTAGATGGCATCCGCACCTTTTTGATCTGCATGCGCTGCATCTTCTCGTGGTTTTGCTTTTACACGAGGGAAACAAAAGGCCTAACGTGTATGTCACATTAAAACAAACATTTAATTTCCGCTGTGATGTGCATCACCGTTCGTCAGTGTGAAGTAACGGATGGGGAAAAAAGGATGGGGCTTCAGACCTTTTTTTGCCTTTACTCGTGTACTCTCTCGTTTACACATTAATTCATTGTTGTCCTATCTGAGCAGTGATGCTTTAGTTCATGTTTGTGTACAATTCAGCAGCATTATATTAAATTATCCTCAACAGCATTAGCATGTAGTAAATATAACCCATTTATGATAAAGCTTTAATTGACTGTATTGTGTACTTGTTGGACATAATCTGGGGCTGTTTTTACCTATTACGTTCCTTTTGTCCTGAACCTGAGCCCCGGCAGCAGAGTGGAATGAAATGGGTAGTTCATTGCATCAGACAGGTCTGAGGAGCTTTTCTCCACAGGAGGTTAATTTCTTATTGCTTGCCGCATTCACAGAGTTCATTTTGAATCATGTTAGTTTGCCTGTCTGTTCCCATTATCACTATCTGAAAATGCAGGCATTTTTTTCCCCTCCACTTTGTAAATGTCAGAATGCAATAGAGGTGTCTGACAACTCGGGCATGCAAATGTGCTTTTGATGTTTTCTTGGGGTTGTGGCTTAGAGTGTTGTTCCTCCACTGGTGTGAATCTGAGGCATTAAAACGTATTCTCCATTCTTCTTACGCTTTTTTGGCTGCTGCCAGATAAATATAGCACAAGGTGACTTTTGATTCTCTTTCCTCTTTCTCTCCGAAGACAGGGGAAACAAAGCCGGGCTTTTTGTGTGTGTGTGTGTGTGTGTGTGTGTGTGTGTGTGTGTGTGTGTGTGTGTGTGTGTGTGTGTGTGTGT
>JAVDPK010001748.1:451978-465974 GCA_034780415.1 Cichlasoma orientale | reverse complement strand
GGGTGGGTGGGTGTGGGGGTGTGTGTGTGTGTGTGTGTGTGTGTGTGTGGGTGTGTGTGTGTGTGTGTGTGTGTGTGGGTGTGGGGGGGGGGGGAGTTATGATGACAAGGTCCAGGGTCTGTCAGTGGCAACAATGCCAGTGTATAGAGAGTGACTCAGATGCTTACAGCACTTTTATTCCTAGAGATACAGAACAGAACCGCTGAGCACACTGAGCACACATTGGTCACATGGAACCTCAGATGGAGGGCTCTGATAAAGCTTAACCATATACACCATCCAACTCGGCTCATCTCTCCTCTCTCTGTTCTCTCGTGCTCTGCTTAACTCCCCCTCTCTTCTTCACCTCCTCCAGCCCGCCCATATCTACTACTTGCCACTTTCTTACACTCGTTCTTTGTCTCTTTTTCTTCCTACCCTCTCCTCACTCCCTACCTTCGTGGGCAGCAGAGCTTACAGCCCATCTGGCACTGACTCACAGGGCCCACTCTGAGCTGGGGGAGATCAATAGTGACAAACACTGCACATGGCTCTTATATTAAAAGGATTAGACATGGCTGCAAACAGACAATCTACACGGCCTATTCACGTATCTTTGTACTGTGCATGTGTTGACATGCAGTCCCTGTTGTTAGAAATATAAATATTTAAGATACTTTAAATATCCAGGCGGGAATGCTTGTTCCCCATTTAAAATGTCTTTTCTCCTTCTGTATTTATTTATTTATTTTTTTTGTCTGTGTGGTGAAGTCGAAGGTCAGAACCTGGCAACTGACAACGTGTCGGTGATCGAGGGGGAAACGGCCACCATCAGCTGCAGAGTGAAGAACAACGATGACTCCGTCATACAGCTGCTCAACCCCAACAGACAGACCATTTACTTCAAAGATGTTAGACGTAAGTGCCGATATGTCTTACGCACATTTTGAGACGCGCTCCTGGTGTAAGCCATCATCATTTCTCCTTTTTTTGAAGAAAAGTATTTGTCAGTAAGTGCTAGTACTCTGCAAGAATGAAATCTTGAGCTGCAAACTTGCAGTCCTTGTTTGCTCAAGGACCACGAGTGAATTGATGAAAATAGAAGAAATCTAATTTCCTTTAATCCTGAGTACCAGATACCTAAAATATTTCTGTTGTGACTTAAGTTTTTTTTTTAGTTTCTGGCTTTCTCACAGTAGTTTGGCACTGCTAAGGTAACCCTGGCTACTCTTCGCTCCAGGATTTTGACAAGTATGCACATTATCTGGGCTTTTTCAGGGTTCTACCTTAATAAAAGGGCTAGTAAAAGCAAAATAGATTACTTCACATCTTATACTAACTTTTCCTTTATTTTGTTCACTTTCAACTATAACTGCCAAAAGCTGGAGTGTGTTAAGGTGAGGACTCAGCGAGCCGTTTCATTGTGGCTGATGGAAATCCCAAAAAAAACAAAAGGCAAAGTCCATACAAAAATCCAAAGGGAAGAATAAACAGAAATCCAAAACGGGGACGAGTTAAATCCAGGAACAGGAGGAGATAACTAGGAATTAAACTAAGGCAAATGAACAAGAACAGACAAGCAGGCGTAAACAGTATGACGCAACTAAAAACAAAGGAAGACTGAAGACTGCTATTTATACACACAGACACATTAAGGGGTGATCAGGGGAAGTGGAAACATCAGGGTAACGAGCGCAGCTGAACTAAATCTAGATAATGAGACACAGGGAAGTAAAGTTTAACGTAAGACGCAGGAGGGAGGCGTCAAACAAAGTAAAACAGGAAATGTTTTGTAACCAGAACAGATACTGAACATGAGTGAAATTAATAGAGGAAAACAAAGGAGGGTGAATGGAGGGAGCTAGTAAATCCAATAAATACACACTAGAACATAACGAAAACATGCAAGTCAAATCTAAACGAGAAACCATAAAGAAACCAGAGTGTGTAGAAAGGCGACAACTTTAAGCATCAAAACACAAGGACCTAAAGTTAAATAACAAATGCTGCAAGAACAAAACTGCAACTAAGAAAGGCAAAAGGTAATGATGAGAAAACCGATATGAACAACTGACAGGAAAACAAAGATAATGCAAAACCAAAATTAAACAACACTACAAATGCAAAGCAAACAAAAATCAAGCACGAGTCAAAGGGTCAAGGGTCAAAGACCCAGGACAGTGACAATAGCTTATATATATTTACTACTATTTAATGTAATCCAATCATATCTATAAAAAGGTTTGTGCTAAATATATCTCATCTTACACTAACTTTCCCTTTTTATAGAGATGAACATAAAAATGGTTCTTCCAGAAGAGCATGTTCCAAGCGTCTGTCAGGGTATCATTTTATTTACAATCTGCGTGGTGGCTAGCAATGTTGCTTCACAGCAAGAAGGTCCTGGGTTCAAATCCGCCATCTGGCCTGGGCTCTTCTGTGTGGCGTTTGCATGTTCTCCCCGTGTCTGCGTGGGTTTTCTCCGGGTACTCCGGCTTCCTCCCACAGTCCAAAGACATGCAGTTAGTGGGGTTAGGTTTAACGGGGATTCTAAATAGGTGTGAATGTGAGTGCGTATGATTGTCTGTCTCTCTGTGTTAACCCTGCGACTGCAACCTGTCCAGGGTGTGCCCTGCCTCTCTTCCTGTGGCAGCTGGGATAGGCTCCAGCTCCCTAGTGACCCTGAACTGGATAAGCGGAAGAAGATGGATGGATGGTATTAGTTTTCATGGTGTATATACTCCTTCAACATTCAACAGCAAAAACTATGAAGGGAATTTCACCTAGTAAGCACTATTTTTCACAGCCGAATGGAATAATTTATAATCCATTACAAAACCTAAACAAAAAAAAGTGAGACGAGATGGTTATCTGACTTTCTTTAACGCTACTCAAATGTGATGACTTGAAATGGTCCTGCGCGTTTCTCACTGATATATTATTTTTAGTCGATTGTTAAAGAGCACAATAGCCAGATTAATCATAAACAGCCTATTCTTACAGGTTAGTGCGACATCATATTTTTCCTCGTTACTGTATCCACAACATTTCTTTTACACTTCAGACTTTCTGCTTATTTCGCTACATTTGTGAGATTGTGTTGCACTTAAAGAGCTGCTGCAACCGACAGCGCACCCTCTACAAAGGAATTGTCCTGGGTTTGGCATTACAGTGAAGATATCGGATCCCGCTACAACATCAGCTCCAGCTTTTCGCTAGATTCTTTGTGCAAACATGATTCCATCTGTCCTTGACTTTCTGGCTCTTTTACACAAGTCATTAGGCTAAGAATACTGAAAGATTGATATGAGATAATTAACAATGCTACCATAATGGGAATACTTTTGTGTCCTTGTCACTGTTCGATTTTACGATAATCTCTTAGATTAGGATATTGAACATTATGATTATGCATGAGCATATGGGCTACTTCTACTCTGAACTGAGTTTTCGTCTCCGCTTTTTTTTTTTTTTTTTTTTTTTTTTTTACTTGTTTATATCTGGGATCTGAGCCAAGATTCAAGGTGAACGAGGAACACCCTTCATTTCGGTCTATATTGCATCCCAGCTGTTTCACAAGTCTAGGTAGTGAGACGTGCGTTCCATATTCTCACTCGCTAAAAGCATCGGGGGAGTTTGAGTACACATCTTTGTCATATTTGTACAAAATACCTAAAGCTGTCTCACAATATGGCAGAGAAGAATGGACTGTAAAATAGCAAAGATCATGTTGTGCTCTACACCTAAAAAAAATATTTATTCTGACACCGAGGTGCAGACAGAGAAGCAACAAAGAATATTCCACTGTTACATCAGACAATCACATTTAACTCGGCTCTGCTAAGGAAATCTTTCCACGAGGTTAAGACAACGTTTTCCTCTTCATGCTTTATTGAGGCGCTCCATGTGGGCCTATAAACATGTCATTTTCTCCGCCTAACTCAGTGTAGTGCCTTCTTCAATTACAAAAAACAAACAGTTCTGTTTATCTACAATTAGATCCGAGTATATGTCTGGCTTGAGCGTTACTGGTCCGCTGCGGCATATTTGTGCTTCTGGTAATGGGGTTTAGTGAACCCCATGGCAGCGCTATTCTAGGCTCTGTTCCTAAAGGACTGCTGGTTCAGCTGGGACCCCCCTCAGCCAGTGGCATTGTTACCTGTCAACGGGGCTGCCCGACACAGTGGCAGATCTTTGTATACAAGGAAGTAAACAGCAGTGACACAGAGGCACACCAGGAGCTAGAACAGTAGCTACAAGCAAAGCAGCAGCCACAGAAACAGATACGCACACAAATGCCAAAATGATAACAGCTTTACAGTAGCAGTGAAGGCCATATAAACAAATTTCTGCCGCAGCAAATAAAGATGAATTATGTCACAGGTAGAAGCGGAGCGAGTCTTGTTAGGGTGAGCCATTTATTGTGCCAGATACATGCGAAATGACATGCAATTTGGCAGAGTTGTCATCTGAAATGGGAAAAATGAGCCTTTATCAGCGAAGGTGGACCTCTTTGGATGGTGATGCAATTGAACACCATTATTTATTCACTGCATCTCTCCTCAGTTGTCTGACTTTGTGCCGCAAAGGTTTAAAATGATACTGCCAAACGTCTTTTGTTTCAGCCTCAAAACGCTGTAAGTTTAGAGCCGCAATTACAGTCATAAAGCGGTTATAATGATATTTTTTACAATATAAATAAAGCGACAGTGTCAACACAATGTGACAGTTTGAAAGCTTTCATTTATAGTTCGGCGCAAACAGAGAATTACCAGCCGAAGCTGCGGCGTTCCCAGACTTTATTGAGCTTTACAGCAAGTTTCAGCTAATTGTTTAGTGGAGCAACAACTCCACCATGTTGTTTCTCTTTCATCAATCCTCACACATCAGTAAAAAGCTCAGGAGTTGGCAGAGGCCTAAGCCGAGCTGCAATAGACTAAGTACTGGATTTACAAGATACTGGTGGCCAGAAACTCAGCGCAAACGCCATATAACTTCTATGTTGCATTAAGTATCTCAGTTATAGCAGATTTCAGTATTTCTTTACGACACGAAGAATCGCGGCTGATTGAAATATATTTGAATTTAATATGCAAAAGCTCAGCCAATCTACTTCTTAAGAATGTGGTAGTGGCCTGGCAGCAAAAGCGAGCTTTTTGATTTAAATGTTCCTAAACTGGAGCACAGAAATACGACGCAGCCCCCTTTTCCACTTCAGCCCTACTTGCAATGTACAGGCACAAATACTAAATCACTGATATAAAATATACCACAAGTGTTCTAAATTTGACAGGAAATAAATGTGTATTCATGGAGGACTTCATAAGTAGGATACTGTGAATCGCTGGATCATTGGAGCCGTGCCTCTGAGGTCTTGGAGAACTTAGAGAAAGTCCAGATGTCACTCTCTTTCTAAGTGTTTTTGGTCTCATTGATGTATACCCGCTAAGGCCCATTCTAACTAAATGCTTCTTACAGATTGACACAATTAATGCGTTCCAAAAGCTGCTCGTATATTGCATGCTGTGAGAAAATGCACTTTGATTATGAAATGTTCTCTAGGCAAAGTACAAAATGACACTGATGTGTATATATATATGCACACACACATATATATGTATATGTATATATATAGTACCAGTGAAAAGTTTGGACATATGATGAATAGATGAATTATAGTGCCTTTTGCATACTGGCCACTTGGTTTTCTAATACATGATGCATGCAAACAGCAGTGGCTGCAGTACTTCTTAATTTACTTGTGAGTTTGTGTGATGAATGCTGGGCCATTTGTTTCCATTTTAATTAAATAATAGGTTGCTTGACCGTTGCCCATTAATTGATTTTCTTCTCCCCTCTTTTTTTAGCTTTTTAAATTATGAAATATTTTGGTTTTCTTATTCCTTGCTGAGCATGATCGTGGATTTGGTAAAAGCTTAATGTGGCATCTTCTTTCTCAGGAAATCACCATATTTCCTGTTACTTAATAGGCTAATGAATGTAATCATTACACATATTTTAGTGAAAATATGCACATTCTAATAAACACCAGACACTGTGCATCATCCGTGCTCTTATGTAAGCAGTCAGCCAGTTATGAAACATCTTTGTGTAAACTGCCATCAGCATCTCAGAAGTGAAGGGTTTCCCTCCCTAGCAGGTGGTTGGATTCTCAAAGTGCATCAGTGTCATTGTTTCCCTTTGAGGAGAGACTTCCAAAGAGCTCTCAAATTATATCAGGGAATGAGGTTTCATGTTGACACTGCCCTGAGACCTTGGGTAATGATCATGATGCTAAGTGTAAAGCCTGATGGGAATAATAAACTCCCTGCGCTTTAAGGGGGCTGAATTGAGTTCGTTAGCTCGACAGATGCAGAGAGGACTTGATAAAGAAGGCAGGTCAAAACATCAAAAGGGCTCCCAATCAAATCAACCAAAGCTGTTTATGTAAAAGAGTGCTCTGGGATGAGGGCTGACCTAAATGAAAAACAGTTGGGTAAAACGCAGAGAGATGGCTAACCTAGTTTGATGGCATTAAAAGAAATTTCAGCCAGTCTATACAGGCATTAGTATACATATTCTTGTCTGCTTTTGATTTAGAGTTCGAGGCATCCAAGCCTTTCTACTTGCACACAGTGATTTAATTCATTATGTATGTTTGAATGCCTCTCTTTTTTTTCTGGAATATGTGAGTTTGACGCATCCATCCATGACCAGCCGCAGCCCATTTTAAGAGTTTCTAGCTTGTTAGGAGTCTTCATGAGCACTCTTCACACTTTCCTTTCTTTGCGAGTGCTCTTTGGACTGTAAAGCTACTTTATAAATCAACTTGTATGAATCATTTTGAAACTCACTTTTCTTTTACTCAATTAAGGAGAAAGCCCACAAAAGAGCAGCACTCTGCCCACCACATTCTCTCCCCAGTCTCATTTTCTCCTATACTGTCTCCTTTGTCTTTCTCTATCTTCTCTCATTCCCACCACTCTCCACTTCCAATTTCCCCACCCGTCCCCCTTCTTTCTCACCCCGTGTCCCGTGTTTGTGTCCCTGTACTCTGTATCCTCACTGTCTCTGTCTCACATGTATCCCCACAGCTCTCAAGGACGGCCGGTTCCAGCTGGTGAATTTCTCTGACAACGAACTGCGGGTGTCTCTGTCCAATGTGTCACTCTCCGATGAGGGACGCTATGTGTGCCAGCTCTACACAGATCCTCCTCAGGAAGCCTACGCAGACATCACTGTCCTGGGTAGGTGTGAGGACACATGTGTGAACCTCGCACGCACACACTCTTTTGTTGTATTTTGCTCCATTATAGACAGTGAATATGAAATAATAGTAATCTTTGATCCTGTTATCTTTAGCAACTGAAACAAAATGTCAGCCAATTAGGCTCTCGCAGTGCTCAACAGCATAACGAAAAGGAGCAGATGCTGAAACTGATGGCTCAGACCGCGTTGGTTTTGGCAGCTGTGTTGACTATGTGAATCCCGGTGAATGTTGACTTGGCTGCTCCAAACGATTCCCTATTGAGAGTCAGCTGTGCCACACTTTGATGCTTTGGAGTGAAATTACTCTAGTTAAGCTTTATTATACATGCAGACATCCTGGGGGATTGAAAGGAATTAAAAGCACTTTAAAGTAATTACTCTAGTTGTACAATTGAAACCTAGCTGCAGTATTTCTGAACCAAGGGTTGCATTGAAGAGTCCTTGAAATGAGCACCCCGCTGACTTTTCTCTTTCAAGTAACTGGAGTTTAGCAAGTTTGCTGTGATGAGTAATACAAGGGATGAGGGAGAACTGTTCCCGATCCTGTTTTTGCACCCGGGCAGCCATAGGTTGTAATCACGTATACTTGTTTAACGTTACTTTAAAAGGAATGCGAAGGAATGGATTCGTGACTCATGCTAGCTGAAGGCACGCACTAATGAATGCTCCATGAACTCATTTTACTCACCTATAAAAATAAAATAAGAGACACTGACGCAGCGTGATTAATGGTCTGTCGGTCCACCACTTTACTGATGGATTGTCGTGACATTTTGTATAGATACAGTATTTATAGTCTCCTTTTATTTCAATCAATTTTGGGCGATCGATTCTGTGAAGATTATCATGCAACTTATATCAGATCCTCAAACCCGTCTTGGGGTGAACAAAATAAAAATGTGAGTCATGCTACTGCCTGTGTACATGTAGGCACCTGCAGTGATTAAATAAATAGGGAGCATGTCCATTCATTCAGACAGGTATGATATAAATAACTGCAAAAGCATCTGAAATAGATTCTGTGCAGACAAGCTGTTACAGACTACAGTATAGGCTGTATATTCTGGTAGGGTCTAAAGGAACTGATATGGAGCATTTAGCACCTAAAGAAACAGCTGTGTCTCACGTGAGCTGGTATAAACCACAGTAGATACCAAATATAGAACCAAAAGAGTATCAAGCTTCCATTTTCAGATGGTGTAACATGACTGTGAATGAATGATAATTGTGCTCTGTAACTACTAGAGGTAAAAAATATACACCAGTTCAATAATGGCAACAAGAAATGATGATGTCACTCTTCACAACTGTGTTAGTGTTATCGTAGATTTAGCTAATCCCCATAAGGTTAACATTGTAAATACAAGCTTGTTTTTTTTTTTTTTTGTTTGTGTATGCTTACATGCAAAACTAAGATGCTGAGCATGGAAAAGATTGCATCTATTTAGAGAACAACAGAATTCAGCTTAATGTTAGTTTGTAAAGTAAATGTGCACTCGGTTAATCCCGGTCACATTCACTAAAACTGTTTTTCTTTTGTTTAAGAGAAAATTCAGTATTTCTGTTTTTAGCACATCTCCCTCCAAAGATTTGCTGACACATGCAAGTCCTTATATTGAGGCTATGATTATTATTCCTGATATTGAAGTGATTATTCTTACAGTCTACTCTCACTGATCCATTGGGAAAAGGTGGTGAAAAAGTAGCTGGAGATGCAGAGGAGAAACTCAAAGGGCTCAACAGGCCAATTACAATAGCTGCAGGCTGCGTCATTGCGATGTGTACTGTAGTTACATTTCCAGGGAGGTGCACATCAGGTTATGTCATAGGTTACGCCGCAGGTTATGGCGTAGGGTTTCAGAGGGGTTTGCAGTTATGATGTTTTACCCAGAAGCATAAATCCCCAGTGACTCAACACACAACTGTGGACAGCCAGTAGTCATCGAAGTATTACATGTTACACATAAATCTGTAAAGCTTAAGAGGGGTGTGAAGTGGGTCTTGATCATCAGCATGGTTTCCTGCAATTGAAGTTTAGCTAGCATATAGTTTCACACTTCTGAGAGGGACAGAATTAACCAGATGAAAAGAAAAAGCCATACTAACTTACAAACTTATGTACATTCACTGACAGTGAGAACAGGTACATATATACATTCCAAATGGTGAAAAATGTTGGGTAAAGTTACTATTCAAGTATTTAAAACTTTACAGTAAAGTTTTAATAGATTTTCGTCTGTGCGTTTAAATGTTGCCACCATCGCTGTTCTGGGTCAGTCCCGCCGGGTAGCCCAATCATCGAGAGCCGCGAGGACATGGTCAGCGAGGGGAACGAGACTGAGCTCACCTGCACAGCCATTGGCGGCAAGCCAGCCGCCT
The DNA here is from genome assembly GCA_034780415.1 of Cichlasoma orientale. Classification (NCBI taxonomy): domain Eukaryota; kingdom Metazoa; phylum Chordata; class Actinopteri; order Cichliformes; family Cichlidae; genus Cichlasoma; species Cichlasoma orientale. The sequence continues at coordinate 456,347 of JAVDPK010001748.1, read as the reverse complement.
ACATCAGATGGATGAAAGGGGAGGAAGAACTGACAGGTCAGTAGAATAACAGCCTCTCCCAGTTTGCTTCACATGCTCCAGGCACTTCTTCTGTGAATAAAATGTAGTTCTACTCTAAAACATTAATGTGTGTTGTACTGATTATGTTGACTGACACATATAAGAAGATAATCCTGCCTGGCATACACAGCTGCAGAAGGACAGTGCTTCCTTTCTTTCTTTCTTCCTTTTTTTTTTTTTTTTCTGTGTGCGAATCCCCCCCCCACCCCCCCTCCACCCCCACCCTGTCCTTCAGCCTAGGCTGCCAGCTCAGCTACAGTATGTAATCAACAAACTATGCAACCACAACTGCAAGAGCTGCAATTTGGGCCCGTGTTATTTTTCTCATAAATTTTCTAAAACATTTGCCTTAAAGGCATTTTCATACGGTAATTTTCATTTCACAGATCCAAGTTCAGATTTAAAATTGCTTGAATATTTACTGGCCACACTTCAGCTGCTGTTGGAATATGTTTTTAAAACTACTAAACTCTACATCTTTGTATTTACTTTAAACCATCTATACATAGTAAACATGGTTATGAACTCATATTTGCACATTTCCGCTTCATGCATTTTGTGCCTAAGGCCGGCTGTAGGCTGTTCAGAAAGGGGGATATAATGCGGAGTGGTGAAAAAGCCTTATTACCTCTCCGTTATGATTAGGGGGTCATCAATTATTCATGATATACTTATTATACAACTAGGGAGATATTCATTTTAGTCGTATCGTATTTACACAGAGTGGATGTCTCTGAGCTTGTTGTCAAATTATATATGTATTAGAATGGAGAGGATTCATTTGGCTTGTTGAGAGATGAAATATTTAGACAAGAGTGAATCTGAAGCTAAATGCCATCTGTGCCTCCAGTGTTCCCTACAGGAGTCGAAGTCAATTTCTGTTTATGAGTTGCTGAGCGTTGTGTAGGGGAAGAAGAGACAACAGGATGGTTAGATCAGCGAAATGCCACTGACATGCTGAGGAGGGCTAATCCATAGTGGCGGTGGATACATAAAGAGAGTCATAAAGTCACGTCCTCCTGTACCCAAGGAAACACAAATCACTTCTCATTATGGACATGCTAAACAATTCATTAGCTCCTGCTCCGATTGAGATTCAGAGGCACACATCTCAGTGGTTTTATAGAATCTCTCTGATCATGTTTGTCTTACGTCTGTGTGCAGGCAAGACAGTCGCGCTGCTAATAAAGAAATTCACTGCCTAATTTGCACACACTTTCAAATTGGCCGGATTGCTTTCGCAGCCATCTATCACGCTGGCAGGTACGGGACTCGTGGGTTCTGGCCTGCGAGAGGCTCGGCACGCAAGGTGGCAAAATGCTTGTTAGCATAAATGACATCTGCAGTGTTATTTCAAATGTGGTGGGGCGCAGTGCTCTGCTGCTAAGTACAGGAAGAGATCTGTTTTTGTCGGACAGCTGCATTTAATTGTGCCTCTTCTTTTTTTTTAAATGTGCAGGAGATTTAATAGGAGCCTTGCTAAGCTTTGCATTTTATAATTAACTTGAAATATTCAGTTTATTGAAAATGCACTAAAATACTGAAAAGCTGAAATTTCAAATTTAGCTTTTGAAGATTTTAAATTAATATTGAGTAAAAAAAAAGTCATTTGGGGAACTCTCTTAACTGATAAAATAAATCTTTATCTTTTTTTTTACTTTGATAGATATTTATGAATAAATATTCCAAAGTCGAGGTTTATTTTCTCGAGTATTTGATGCTATCCTGTCCCCTTTCTCACTGAACTTTCTTCCATCTAAATAACTAATAACTAAAAATTATAGATTAAAAGAGCTGCTGTTATAGCATATGAGTAAAATCACTGAAGTTAGTCAAGTAATATTTTTCACTGCTTATACGCTGCAGAAGATATCAATATCGCCTTAACAACTTTCACTTTGCAGGAAATCCTCGCGCAACATGACACCTGCTTTGTCCTTTGAGCTATCAAAGATCTTCTAACAACTGCGCCCTCTGTCAATTTATGGGGTAATTATGCACTAAGTTGGACACTGTTATTTTAGCTTATTGGTGTTCATCTTTTGACAGATTGGCTCCATTAAATGTACACCAAATGAATCTATTATCTGCTCCTTATCGGGCCCTGTGATGGACTAGGTGACCTGTCCAGGGCGTGCCCTGCCTCTCACGCTGTGTCAGCTGGGATCGGCTCCAGACCCTGAATTGGATAAGCAGTTAAGGAAATTGATTGATGGATGCTCTTTATTGTAATGGATGTACAAACAAGAGTATTTGGAACAATTTAAGAACCTGGCAATTCTCAGGCAGGTTGAGGAGTAATGAGCAGTGTCTTTCTGTTATGGTTTCTAAGCAAATTTATGGATGTTTATTTACAATGACATCTCCGATAATGATATCCTTGGAAACTGTAAGTCACACTTAATCTTAAAATATGTGTTGTGTCTCAGAGTACCAATTTTGACAAATTGCAGCAATTGAACACTGGGGGGGGGGGGGGGTTTAAAGCATTTTAATCACCTCGTCAAGCTTTGCGTCACAGCAGCTCCGACTGCTTACAGGTTAAATCACTCACAGTATATTTTCCTCACAGTTATGTTTGGCATCACCAACGTAACTCGCCTCATCTTATATTGAGTGAGTGGAAAAAGTTTTTAAAAAAAATCATTATTATTTTCATTTTCCCTGCATTACTAATGGTAACACCTCTACCAGCACTGGAGCCGTTTACTGTCGAAGCCATGTTTAAACAGCTTGATCACTGGTGGCTCTGCAGTGTGTTGGCAGGCAGAAGACTCGGGTTAGAAACTGACTGAAGGAAAATGTCACCCTGAGAAGAGGCTATGCTTGATTGCACTGGGATTGATCAGCGCTCGATGCTCACAAGAGCGTTTGATTTGACATCTCTGCTGCAACTCTCAAATCTCCTCTGCATTCAGATTTGAGTCCTTCCATGACCTGATCCACGGTTGTTTTCCTCATCTGGGTTTGGATGACACTGGTAATTGACAAGCGTTGGTTGGACTGCACATTGGTAATAACTCTGTATGAGTTGTCAAAACGTGACGCAGAACTTTTTTTTTCCCCCCCGTTCTTCTGCCGTTTCTCATTTTAAAAAAATTTAATAAGAAGACTCGTAACAAAGCGGAACTGATTGTAGAAGTCGAATTAAAGACTCTTTTGTTGATGAAAAAAATCCAAGACAAGGGTAAGTGGTGCTATTTCCCTGACCTTGGAAAGTGTTTTGCCTGTCCCTTTGGTATTTTCTACTGTCAAATGAAAGACACAACACCATGGGACTTTCATGCAGACACAGTAATGCAAGACGGGATGGGGCTAATTTGGCAGAAAGTCCCCTTGACATTGCATGGAGACAGCCCCTTTTTCCCCCCCAGTTTTTTTAAGGTAGGGAATTTGTTACATACCACATAAAGCATAACAAAATCAAATGAAATGAAAACAATTTTGCTTTTTCTTTATTTTTACTTGCATCACCAGAATACAGCAGCCAATAACTGGACTTTCTGTATTTCCAAAAAAAGAAGAGAAAAGAAAAAAAAATTCGCACATGCTTCTATCTCCACTATTCATATAGGGTTCACGTCTATCCCATTGGCTAACTACTGTTGGAGCAAATGTTAAGACAGCTCATTCCCTTTAGAATTTCGGACAGAAGCAGTTGTGAAAACAGTTTTGGATAAAAAAAAAAATTTCTATGATTAAAACGAGATTCCAGCGCAGACTCGAGGCAATCACAAGCGGCGGGTGTCATCGAGGGTGCCACATTCGTTTCAGATGTGGGGGCTTGCCAAAAAAACTGCTTAGTTGAACTGCTAACCTTACAATAGGAAAAAAAAATTAAATAACCTCCCTGTACCACCACGATAGTGTCAGTCATAGTGTCAGTGGTGGTAATTTTACCTGCCATTTATAATGTAGAGACACAGCTTGACCTGAAATGACATTCAGAAAGCTTAAAATATTTTGACACAACGCACCAAATCTCTCTATGACTGTGCTATATGGTTTAAAAGCTGGGCTTATGTTGATTAACAGAACTCACCAGTAACACGGAGATCTAAAACAGCCGTCCTCTCTCGTGAAGAAAACGATTTGATTTGATTTGATTGCAAGTGTGATATGTTTTTATGGCTGAGAACGGCGTTGTGTTTAGCTACTAATGGACCAATCAGAGACTCCTGACTGGTGCTCATGTTCAGTGCGTGTCAGCGTTGAATAAGGTGGCATTTATGTAGCTGGCTTGTTGGGGGGGGGGGGGGGGGGGGGGGGGGGGGGGGGGGGGGGGGGGGGGGGGGGGGGGGGGGGGGGG